>JAUEKX010420728.1:0-16682 GCA_031834005.1 Dendronotus venustus
ACACAATCACAGCCAACAAGTGAAACAACATTCAATAGCCAGGAAAGCCGTAGATGCCTGGATCGACGACCTAGACTTTGTGTACCCCGAACCAATAACAGAAACCATTGGTGGCAACATTCAAATGTAAATGTTAATTCAACAAAGGCTTCTAACCCCGGTTCTTCCAGTATTTGATGGTTCAGCTGGCAAGTGGGCTGATTTCATTACTAAATTCTACGACATGGTACATAAACAGCCGTTCTTGGATGTCTTCCAGAAAAGAACATATCTTACCCAGCACCTGAAGAGAGAGAGGCTTATAAAGCCGTGGACGGATACTTTAACGATCTTGAAGGTTATGTGCAAACTCTAAAGCGTTTAAAGTACATGTTTGGACATCCTGCGTTGGTTGCCCAAGCCACTATTCAGAAAGTCACGTCTGGGAAACAAATCTTAGATCATGACAACCACCAAATAACAAAATTTTACTGTTCCCTATCGGTTTGTTTAAACACACTACAGAAAATGGACTACACAGCCGACATCTATAGTACTGATGTATTGCGTCAAGTATTGGCTAGACTACCAGACCGACTGCTACGGAAGTGGTCCAAATATTCGTTTAAGCTTAGATAACAGCAGCAACCGTCATTGGTGCACCTTGAAAGATGGCTTCAAGATCGTGTGATGGCTGCCAAGGATCCGTTCTTGCCACAAAGAAAACCACCATCAAACTCAAAATTCAATAGGATGAACAGAGAACCTAGCACAAAGTCTCCTGTACAAACAAGTAAATGTGCTTGCTGTGGAAATAGTCATCGCACGTACCAATGTGATGCCTACAAAAACAAGTCAAATATTGAAAGGTTGCAGTTTATCAAAACCAAGGGTTTGTGTTTCAACTGTCTCCAACCCGACCACCAAGTTAGAACCTGTCTTTCAAAAACTAACTGTCTTGCTCAAGAGTGCAATAAGAGACATCATACATCTCTACATGAAGCTCTGCTGAAGGGGAGCGCTAGAAGACAACCAAATGATGAACCCAAAACTGACAGCTACAAAAACACAGTTTTGGTAACGAACAGCAATCGTCATGTATACTTACAGGTAGTACCAGTGAAAGTAACCAACTCAATTCAAAATTCTGTGGATACGTAAGCTCTGCTGGATGGGGGCAGCTAATGCAGCATCATAAAAAGGTCTCTTTGTATGGCATTAAACCTACCTGGAAAGATCACCAAGATAAACTTCGGGGGGACTATCAAGGACGACGAAGATAATACTGCCAGGATCATGAGGTTAAAGGTATCTTCTCGTGATGAAAGATTTACTTGAACTTAAGTAATGTTTTCTCATTTGATAACAAGAGTTTCAATGTTCCTGGACAACATTTACCCAGTGATGTATCTTCTGATCCTAAGTGGAACTACATTAAAGGTTTAGATATATGCAATATCAACAGTGACCAGATACAGATCCTTATTGGTGCTAATGCTCCAGCTGCCCTTATCAACGACGAAGTCAAAACAAGGGGAGTAGGTATGCCATACGCGTCCAAGACTCCATTTGGGTGGACATTGATTGGAGTACACATTGGAAAACACCCGCTATCCTCGAATGTCTCAGTTAGACATATTAAGTACCTTCAAACAAGGAAAGACAACTTACTCGATTCCTTAGTCAGACAGTTCTGGGAAACAGAATAATTTGGAACCAAAATAACCACCACCCAGGATTGTCTGTAAGCAAGCCATGGAAATGTTAGATGAAGAAACTAAGTTAAAGGAACGACATTATGCTGTCCCAATGATTTGGAAACAAGAGATTGACCTCCCTGATAACTACAGCAATGTTAGCAAGAGACTTGATCAGCTGATGAAGAGATTTCAAAGAGATCCGTCGTATTTCCAGTTGTACAAGAAGAACATCACAAATCATTTGTAAAATGGCCACGCAAATAAGCTTTCTCAAGAAGAAATAAAGAAACGTTCAGAGAAAACCTGGTATGTACCCCATCATGGTGTTACAAACGTCAACAAACCAGGTAAAGTACGTACAGTGTTCGACGCGGCTGGAAAAACTGATGGCCGAAGTCTCAACTGCAACCTACACACCAGTCCAGATTTATTAAACAACCTTGTAGGAGTGTTGCTCAGAATTCGTAAACACCCCATTGCGGTTGTTGGTGACATTGAAGCTTTCTTCTACCAAGTTAAACTGAAGGATAGTGATACAGAGGCCGTGAGATTTCTGTGGAAGGACGACCCGTTCAGCAAAGAACCACCTGAACACTATAAAATGTTGGTTCACATATTTGGAGCTACAGATTCCCCCTGCTGTCTCTGTTATGCGTTAAAAAAGCTGCCCTCGATCAACGCCAAGAATACCCAGAAAACGTCGTCCGGACCATACTACGCTCCTTCTACATGGACGATCTGATAAGCTCAATGAAAACCGAAGAAGTTGCAACACAGCGGATACGAGACTTAATCCAAATGCTTCATGAGCGTGGGTTCAGGATATCAAAGTTCAACAGTAATTCAAAGAACGTTTTACAAACCATCCCTGCAAACCGAAGAGCTCAAATCAACCATTTTATGATAAAGCTAAACGAAAATACGTTAATCACAAGAACCCTTGGAGTCAAATGGAACTTGCATACAGATTGCTTCATATACACGTCCTTGACAACATCAGTAAAGATCACCAAACGAGCTACATCTACATCTTCAATCCACTTGGGTTCTTGTCACCATTTATACTGCGTGCCAAGCTTCTGATTCAAGAACTGTGGAGAATCCAGTGCGACTGGGACGAACCAATTAATGAAAACTACCAACATGTCTGGAAAAAATGGTTAGAAGATCTTCAAAACAACATCAATATTATCAAAATACCACGATGCTTGGGTTTAAATGAGTGCTCCGATGCTCAACTTCATGTGTTTTGTGATGCGTCCGAAAAGGCATTTGCTGCAGCAGGTTACTTGCGTATCAAGAACTCTGTAAACGTGACTTGCCATCTGCTGATGGCAAAATTACGCGTTGCACCTTTGAAGGTTTTGACTCTACCCCGACTAGAACTGCAAGGTGCAGTCTTAGCAGAACGTCTTAAAGAAACAATCTCAACTGAATTCGATGTAGCTTTCTCTTCTGTACACTTTTGGACAGATTCGACCTTGAACCTGCAATACATTAAAAACGAAGACAAAAGGTTTAAAGTATTATGTTATCATAGAGTCTCAGAAATTCACCAACACTCCAATCGAGACCAATGGCATCATGTACCAGGGCATATTAATCTAGCTGATCTCGCTACAAGAGGAGCCCCATTACAAGAACTAGATTCAGAATCGCGATGGCTAAAGGGACCATCCTTTCTTCAAGAAACTCCAGATCAATGGCCTCTCACCATGGAAACCACTGACCTCGACCCGGACGATGAAGAAATAAAAAAGAATGTATCTGTAAATACTACAAGCTGTACAACACCTTTCATCGATTTCCAAGTATTCTCTAAATGGAAGAAACTTATCAGGACACTAGCATGGATATACGTCTTCCGTAACAACTGCCAAATCAGAGATGGGAGAAGAGTCTACGCACCCAAAAGATCTTTGACTATTGATGAGGAATCCTTGGGAAAGATGGGAATCATCAAGTTAATACAAAGAGAAGTGTTTGCCCATGAGATTAGTCAACTAAAGCTCAACCTAAAGAAACAAAAGTTTGCTAGCAATATTCAACAATTGGATCCATTCTTATACGAACATAGAATACTACGAGTTGGTGGGCGACTAAAACATGGTGACATCATCTACGCAGCCAAGCATCAGATCATATTGCCATACAAGCACCATGCTGTGAGGTTGTTGGTTCAACATTACCACCTTTACTTTAAACATACTGGTAAAGAATATATGCTGTCACTTTTGCGCCAAGAGTTCTTGATCATCAAGGGACGACCATTGGTCAATAGCGTTATTAGCCAATGCGTGGGATGCCAGAAGTCAAGACCTCGTTCTATGCAAGTAAAGATGGCAAATCTTCCTATCGAGCGGATAGGTATCGCAACACCACCATTCTACTATGCAAGAGTGGATTTCTTTAGGCCAATCTCGGTGAAGATTCTTAGAAGTCGTGTTAAAGATGGGTTGCATTTTCACTTGTCTAACGACACGAGCAATACATCTTGAAGTTGCACCGAAATTAGCAACTGATGACTTTCTCAACGTTTTAGAAAGATTCATCAACCGAAATCCACACGTAATAAGAAGCGACAACGGTACCAACTTCAAAGGAGCCAACAATGAACTGCAGAGGCAAGTGAATGAATTAAATCATATCAAGATCGACGAATTTTCACGAGGAAAACAAATTCGATGGAAGTTCAACACGCCTGACGCGCCTCACATGGGTGGGGCCGGGGAACGACTGATTAAAAGCATCAAGAGGACTTTCAGAGGGATACTTGCTGACCAAGTTGTAAACGATTACGTACTTATGGTATTTACAGAAATTGAAGCGCTGATCAACAGTCGACCACTAACGTACGTAATTGACGATATCAACGACCTCGAGCCACTGACGCCAAATCATTTTTTGATAGGGCGAGCAAATGCAAACCTCACACCATGTGTGGTGTACGATGAAGATATGACAAGTCGACGATGATGGAAGCAAACTCAAGCAATGGTCGACCAAATCTGAAACAGGTGGGTACGAGAATACTTGCCGACGTTAACGACAAGATCGAAATGGCATCGACACGGTACTACAATCAAGATCGGTGATTTAGCCGTAATGCTAGACGAAAAGCAAATACGAGGACGATGGCGACTTGGAAGAGTCGTGAAGACAATACCGAGCGACGACGGCGTTATCTGAATGGTAGAGTTACAAACAAACGATGGTCGATACGTGCGACTCATAGTAAAACTAGCGCATTTAAAACTATTTGAGAGCGGAATTTCTCAAGGACAGGGGTGTTAATTATGACATCAATGTTGTGTTTTTATAGCCAATTTAACTGCTAAGAGATCTCCAATTCCCTAAGCAAAGCCGCTACTCTGGAATTTGGAAATCTCTGAACACAAAAATCAAATGTATAAATATCGTACGATTTATCATATGAAAGAACTCGTCAGTACGAATTATGATGCTGAAACTATAGTTCACTGAGTGTTAATTTTTATTCGACGAAGTCAAAGGCCAACGATGTTGGCTGAAATCTTGTTTTAATTCGAAGACCAACGAAGTTGGCTGAACCTTTTAATAATTCGAAGAATTAACACTTACTGTGCTGGAGCAAGGTCAACCCACGAAAACCAAAACGTTTAAAAGACGGCACTAATCATCAGAGTCAAAACTGAAATTCAAGGATACACACACATTAGTGCAGCTGAAGAATTTATTCGATTCGTGGATCAGTTTTTTGATTGTTTGAATGTATCTCATATCTATCAAGGTCAAAAAGCCAAAAGGCCTGCATTATACCCTTATAAACATGCTGAAGATTGGAGATTTGGGGTTATATATATATATGATAATATTGGTTTCCTTGAGGAAATATTTTTATTCCTATTTTTGCTGGATCTACTAAGGGGTCATTCAATTATTACGTTCGCATAAAATTGACCATTTTTAGACACCCCCTCCCCCCTTCTTCATCCTTCTTCGCAGACGATGACCCCTACTTCTAATAACATTGGATAAATACTTTGTTACGATTATAGTAGTGTGAGCAGATGAATTTTTTTTAAATGCGACCGTTCTCATTAGTCAACCCTCACAAAGCCTATTGCCAGTGCAACAGACATAAAACAATAGAAAAGGCCAAGGCGCTCCATCCAGCTACGCTTTTTAACATCCTTGATATATCTAAAAACTCTAGAGTTCATATATAGTATAGTTTAACCACCACTCTACCATAAGGCTGAAATTATTATTGAAGTGATAAATTTAATTTTAGACAAAATCAAACAAGCAAAGGGAAAATAAAACAAAAAGAAAATATTGCCTTAAATGACATTCAATGTGTTATTGGAAAACATTAATTTATTATAATATTGTAAAATAGCTAGGATAGTTATATATATATATGTATATTATATTATATTTATTGGAAATTTAAAAATTTAAAATGAGTACATAACTGACAGTTTCACGCTCACGCGATCATCAGACGTACTAAATAAAAGTTACTCTAAAAAAATTCGAAAATAAATACAATGCTACGAGATGCTAAAAAGGGGAATGCCTAAGGGAATAGTTCGTATATTACGATAAAGTTATAAAACAATAAAAACAATAAAACACTAGGGCTGGTTATGCATCCGGTGGGACAGCTTTATAGTTTTTTAAAAGAAAATTATTGATGTGTCGCCATTTTGAAATCAAATTCATATCTTTTGTTTATCAATGCAATTGTATGTATTTTAGAGCAACTTTTATTTAGTACGTCTGATGATCGCGTGAGCGTGAAACTGACAGTTATGTACTCATTTAAAATTTTTAAATTTCCAATAAATATAATATAAAAATTTCGCTCTACAGTTTATGTATTCAGCACTGTACTAACAAATATTCATGTTATGATAATTATATATATCTATATAAATAATTAAAAGTGTAAAATATTTTTCAAACTTGTTAAAAAAGGAATGATCACAAATATATACATTTAATAATATTACATATAAATGCATTATATATATCCTGATGAAGTCTCGTATGAAGACAAAAATTTCTGCCAACTTGCAGTCTTTATTCTCTTTTAGTTTTATATAAATACTATTCAATGGCAAAGTGCACAATTCATCATAACAAAATTTGCCAAAATTAAAAAAAAAAAAAAAAAAATATATATATATATATATGTATATTTAAAAAACAAAAATTCAATCTACATTAATAATACTTAAAAACAAAATATAGTTAGTATGTAAATACAAATCTCTATAAGAAAGAACACCTTCTTTTTATTGTTAATTTTTGCTTAAGTAGCTACAGAATTTTCCACAGATGACGAACACGATGCTCCCGCTTGAGAATCTGCATTCATGCTAGTTTTAAACTCCCGATAACGAAGGATATAGTCACTCATTAATAAGGCTTATAAAAACATTTTTCGATTCCGTATAATTAAAGTTGCGCTTCTCCCGTGCTACATAATTATTATGATAATCAAAGTTTTTTTAAGAAATGTAGAAATTTTGAATATCATAATTCTTTTTTCGCGACTATGTTGGATAGACTCATTCGATAGTTTGTTTGCAATAGTTATTTGTGCATCCTTTGTATCACGTACGAGAAGGTTAAATTCACCTTTATGGTTTCTTTCTCTTAAAGTTCTTCTTACCCACATCCTTTTCATATTTTTATCTTTGTGTTTTCTCAGAAAAGCGAGTAGTTTTAGAAGTTATATCTTCAAAAAAACATACTTTTAAGTGCCACAACACATCATCAACAAACTAAAAACTACTTTCATTACAAAAAAGGTGCACAAAATGTCGCTCGCTGGAAATTAAACAGCGAAAAAAAGTCGCTTAGTGAAAATTAGTCTTTAATCTTGTTATGCTTGCGTAACACAGAAAACGTTACGGTAGTATGACGTCACAAGGACACACATTTAAAAGCGTTCTTATTCTTCATTTATGGGAGGAGATATATTGTGAAATGTAGATTTTTGGAATCCTCTTACCATGCACTTTCATATTAGCTGAAAAAAATATAACAAATGTTCCCCTTTAAACAAGATTTAAATTTATTTTCAGCAGATTACAAGTAATGTTTTTACCTAACCAGTTGTCGTCTATCGATTTCTTTAACCGTATAGAAACAGTATTTTTTTAAATAAAACGATGGTTGAAAATAATTCATTTCAAATGGTAGATGTAACGGGAACTTGAAAAAACTTTATTATTTTTTTGCGAGAGAAAATGTTTTGAGTTTCACAACATAACGTTCTGACAATATTTATTTATCATTTATGACATATCTTCAAGCTACCATACTGCCACGTACAAACAGTGCAATAAATCATGATATTAATATAATGGATAATGGATAATTATAAAATCATTACTTAAACGGAAATTGTCCCAAAAGTATAAAATATTATCATTTATTTTAAGGCTAAATCCACAAATTCTTTAAACGGCAAAAAAACAAAAAACAACTATACAACTCATCAAAATAACTGAAAGGAAATTTACCTTTGGAGCCATTGTTTAGAGTCAATTAACCCATCACTTTATCTCATTAATTTCTAATTTATTGATAAAATGTAGTCGTAACATCATTACCACACACCAATTAGCAGTAACTCCATAACCAATAAAATGGGTACACCTTGCTAATTGCAAATGTAATTAAAAAAGATATGTTTATTCATGCCAACGAATTATAATAATTAGAATAGTAGACATTGGGCTATCATTAAAATGAAAATGTTTATATATTTTTAGTCATGGCTATTTTAGGTGTTGATTTATCGGCAAGAGCATTGGATTTTGTTTAAGAATTCTCAGTAGAGATTTTTCCTTTACAACTTGCTTTGTGAAGGTGTTGTTATTATTGAAAGCAGTCATTGTAAGTGCTCTGAAAATCATGTGTTTTGTAGCTGCCAGGAAGATAAATAAGTACCTGCCAGAAGGTACTTATGGTTGTTTCCATAAAATGCTTTTTGTAAGGTTTTTCTTTTAAATATCGGTGGTCAAAATCTTTAGAACTTTTTTTGCAAACCATTTTTTTTTCTATCAGGAAGCCTACAATTCCTAACTCAAATGAAAACTTTTATTTACAGAACACACCCGCGGGTGTTCGTTTCGTCATTCCCCAGTCGGCACACGACGATAGAACGACATCATTTGGACGTTATTACGGTGTCAAAACGTGAAAACAGTGTTGACCAATTGGTTAAATAATTCGGATTTTTATACTTTCAGGTAACTCAAGTAAGTTTAAGGTCGAATGACGTGCCGAAACCCTGGTGTAGCATCAGTCACATAGCACGAAAAGTCTACGACATCTCCTCGTCTGTACGTCCTGTCAACACCACCACGAGAGAACAATATGGTTATGACCGCCCTTTTGATGAAAATACACCCACTGTAGGGTGTATGTTGTTTTCGGAACCGAAAGTATGGTGTCGCCTAAAGATAATCTATTCATTTGAGTACAACTAAAAAAGTACTTCAGATTTAGTTCTACTTTGAGAATGGCTTGTGACAAACGCAATATGCAGCATATAATGCTCCACTAATAGGAAGTTAGTTCGCACACTAGAATAAACAACAAGCCTGGTGGCTTGAAGCTATCTGTTTAAAAAACACAAAGCTCATTAATTGCAAAACGGAGTAAGAAAGCAAAACTAAAAGCATTATGTTAAAGACAGCTCGAAGATAAAAGCTTCAACAAAGACAATCGTAGGAGAGCAGAAATGCGATTACTTGTTGAAAAAACACAAAATAATTGTCATTTGAATCTCATTTGTAGATTATGCTGACTCTCTGAATTTCCTTCTCTTTTAAAATTTTAATGATAAAGGTAAAGTCAATGTGATGCATTAAGGAAAGACAAAACATTTACAATACTCATTCTTATTAAATGGTCTTGCGTGGAAATTAATGGGGGGGTATATTATAAGAATTTTGTTACGTGTAAATTTTACTCATAATATTAGTGTCACCAACTAATAATTCGTCCCCGGTTTTAAAACAAAACAACTCAGTTTGTTTATTTTTTCCGACTCTGCAATATTATTTTTGAAGTCTATTTTGTGTGCAACTACAAACAATTTTGAAGATTCTTAGAGGGATAGATTTTGTATTTTCTGATTGGCCAATACTACCTTTAATTAATGTAGTGATTATTTTTACACAAAGAAATAATATTTGTTTTAAGCAAATTAACTCTTGTTAGAGTCAACATGGTGCATACTTTGATGGCACAAATCTTCGGTATTTATAGTATAGTGAATGCACACCACAACAAGTTTTAACTGCAAGGACGTTAATTCTGGACATTATAGGTCCAAACTACAAGTCCCAAAGAACGGCGTGAAACTAACACTAAGTTTGACCGATGGTATTGGAAGTTGAGGACACTTCATTGAAATTTGAAAGTTCACGTATGTGTGTCCCTACACTCTAGACGTTCCTTTAAGATTAAAGGCCGTAGATGAAAGTCTTCTTATAATATAACACTTTCTCGCCTTCTGGCTTCTTAACAACATGGTGTTCTTATTAGTCCAGTTAGTGATTGAATCCTTTTTAAAGTACATCAAAAGTTTCATCAGGTGGAAAACCTTGAAATTTAATCTTTCTGAAAATTCACAAAATTAACCATCCTCGAGATTTTCTCTCCGCGAGATATTTGAATTTACTCTCTCGTCCGCGAAAGTTTTTATAAAGTGTTATTTACAAAGAGTTATATTCCTATTATTTTATTGTGTTATACTTTGATTTTATTTTGTTTTTCTGAAAATAACTTGAACCATGCATAATTATAGTCTCGATTAGCTATTTTTTTTCACTTACTTTTTTTGGCTTCAAGCTCACTGGCACGAGGATTTAATTTGGCATTATTAATTAGTGATTTGGACCAAGCCTGACGTGAATTACTGAATTTAGCTATATGAAACCCAAAATTTAGTTCCTTACGAAATATGGATAATGGCCCATCTGAAAAATTTAATCTTCACGAAATTTTGTCCCATTAACTGCATGATGCATGAAAACCTAATCTGTATATCTGTAATTAAAAACATTAATCTGATAAACGCCTGTAATTAAAAAATAAATACCGCAATATTTTTTTAATTAGTTTACTAATCACTCTTGGCACAAACAACAAATTCCAAAATGCAACCCTATTACTATCGCTTTTTTGTCTAACGAGAATAGGAGGGAAATTAAATTTTCTTGTCTGAATAAATGGTGCAGTTTCGGACGTTACCGGTGTAAATGTACGTAACCATACAATTATAAAGCAAATTGATAAATAAACAACACCTAAAGATTTCTATTGGTCATATTTTATTTTTAGTTTGAAATTCGATGGATTGTTAATTTTTTAAGGCAGTGCAGTCAAATGTTTCATATATTACTATCTATTCTATTTTAATTTACAACTTTTAACCTTGGTAGTTACTTTCTTAGCATTTGGTTAGATTTAACAAAGACTTTCAAATGTTACAAAGATGCTTTTTAGGTCAAAACTGAACATATTTACTACTAGTCAAAAGGAAATTCTCTTGCTTATGTAAGTAAGTTATTTTCTGGCAAAATAAAACCTGTAAAAGCCTTAAAACGCAATTAAAATATACCTAACCTTGTGTAACACTATGTAAAAATAAATATGTAAAGGCTGTATTAGCTAGATCCAAAAAACTATGGGTGGATGTTTTTCTAATCATTGCTACCACCCTCCAAAAACATGATAACGTCATAAAACTATTTTTTGCTGTTAATGGAGAATAGCAATCTGCCAAATAAACTACTAAATATTGCCATTAATATTTTTCAGTGGCTTTTTTCTCTCTTTTTTTTACATAAAATATTTAATCATGAAAATTTGTCGTCCTAATACTTAGTCCCAATGGTATAGCTTCATAAAGAATCATAAATTTTCTTGTTTTCTCTTATCTCCATAGCAGGTTTAACATTATAGAAAACTATAAGTACATGGTCAACCTCGTCCTCAGTGCTTGTTGTCTTTCTGCAACAAGTGATGGTGACGATGTGTGTAGAGAATGGTTCGGAAAAGATTACTATTGAAGCATTAGGTTTTCCTATATTTCAGTAGCGTTTTCTGTGAGCCATCCTGTTCTTTATAATTTTCGCATAATGGCTATATACATTCCCACCACATGCTTATGTCAAAAGTGATTAATTGTTTGTTTCACAATATATAAAAAAAAAACCTTCTATGATGTCTGTACTGTATAGATCAATTTATCGAACTCATGCCAATTCTATTCTCATTTGTAAATATTTAACAACTCATGGAGAGATAACAACCCCAAAGCTGGTGAATGAATACTCCCAGTATCTTACAGTTACTTTATTATTCTATTAAATTATAAATTATAAGAATATTAATTAACAACCTATCCATCGAAATTTAAACTGAAAAAAGACCCTCAAAGACATCGTTATCAAGATTAGGTTTCATTTATTTATAAAATCAATAACTTTACAATTGGACATTAATGAACTGGAACCCCGTAAATGGCACCAATTTTAATTAGGTTGCACCTTCAAATATGTTATTAGTGCCAAGGGTAGTTATGTTTTGAGCTTTAATTTACTGGAGATTAGTTCAATATTGTTCTATTTCAATATTTTGTTGCTTTTAATTGTGGCTATCAGATGTGTTGGTTTAAATATAGACCTTGAAACATTAGTTTATTTTACTATTCACTCTATTTTTTACCATAATGTAGCAGAAATCAATTTTCTTAAAACAAATAAAAAAAGGGTTAGATTACATCACTAACCTTTTTTCTCTTTCTAACGGTAAAAATTAATCTATAAATTTAGTTGATACAGTTAGCAGAAAAAAATTTAGCACACCACTAACGGGTTTTAAAATTTGGATATCGTCATTTTGTTCGAAATTTTTTAATTTGTCAAATTTCCATTGCAATTGTTAGAGTTTATTTAAGTTCCGCGACCAAAATCGGTTGCCGGTTGAAAGTCTGTACCCAAGATGAGTTATCCTAGTGTGTTATGGTTTGTTGTTATACCATTGGTATGAAAAGGTACTTATTATCTCTTTCATGTTGCAATACGATTCATAGTTTACTTGTTTAGTTTAAAAATAAACTAAAACTAGACTGGAGGCCAGGCGTCGCTCGCCAGGTTGAAAGCCAGGCCCATGTGATAATAGTAATGCACGCTCATTTGCTTTAATAAGTTCCTTTAATTTCCTATTTTGATGACGAAATTTCAGGCTAATCTTTCACCATCATCGCGAAATATATCAGTTAAAGCAGGCTTTGATGATGTCATAAATAGGCTAATTAGGCCCTTGGACACCATTTCTTTTAGAGACTTTTATTAATTACCTCGGAACTCTGAAAGTTTAAATAGATTTTATATTACTTTGTATGTCAGTAGCCTCACAGATTTTCCTCTCTAGAACGGCCGCTCTGGTTTGACAAATAGGAATAGAGATTTTAGTCCAGAAGTGGAGACGGACACAAAAGTCTGCATTCCGGCTATCTGAATCAGTGTAGGTGGATATTAGAAAATGTAAAATATTGGCTTAACCAAGAATACAAACTACTCCATCTCAAGTTTTATTTTGGGATGAGTAGTGGCAGATTAAGACCCAGTCAACCGCGTTAGGCTCGCTAGTAGGCTACACTATATAGAATAAAGAAAATGTTTTATAATAAATTGCTGTAGAAAAATAACAAAGAAAATAATAAAAACTCGAAAAGTTTCCATAAAATTTTTATTTATGTAATTTATACCTGTTTAAAAGGCGTGAAAATAAAACCAAGCCTTTTCATCTTGATGGCTCTGTCTCTTTTTAGAGGCGCTATTAATCTTTAGTGAGTGCAACCAGTTTCTTCGTGGCTTTTCGAGAAGAAATAAAAAAACGCTATAACTGCATTCGCTTCTAATATCTTTTTTATTTTTTTATTTGCTAATTAACAAAATAGTCTTCTGTTGGGAGAGGACCCCTGACAGCCGTCGAGGATTGATTAATGAAATAGCTAATCATAGGTCCAATTTTTCCAGATACTATATTTTTAGGGCTTCTCATTTTCAAAAATGGGCTAAGAAGGCAAATCTCTATACAATTGTGCTTAACTCTGTAATAGTTTCTATCGTAAAATGTTGAATAATGTAACCCGAATTGTTATCTCATTGTCTAACGAGGAAAAGAAACAAATCTCTTTTTGATTTTCTCGTTTTCGCAGTTAGTACTGTTTAATATTAAAAAATTATAGTTCATTATGATGCTTTAATAATATCAGCAAAGGATCATTATCTTGTTTTTTTATTATCAAAAATAGGCTAGGAAGTAATTTATTACGATTTCAGAAATTTTTATTTTAAATTATTATCTTTTGAATGATATAATGCATTGGGATGATATCTACATATAGTATTTAATGACTCATCGTAAAATTTTATATATTTTTTACTTATAAATTTTAAATTCTCGAACGTACTGTAATCGGTTAAAATATACCTTTTAATTTAATAGTAGTGATTAAAGGCTGACAGAAAGAATTTATCATTTAAGTATTTAGTATTAAAGATTTAGACAATTTCAAATTTTTATTTGATATAAAAAAGTGGCGATACTATTAATAAATATTATTACGTGTTCCAAAGTTCTGTTAGTATCTTTTTTAATTACATTTACTTTTAAATTACATTACTTTTATTACCTACTTCCTGTACAGATATAAGTGTAACCATTATTGAAAAGGTAGTTTGATCCATTTTATGTTTGTCTCGATATAATTGCAAAAATAATTATAGTGTCAAACCTACTACGCATATAAATCAATGCAGAATATAGGTCTCGCTTTTGTCGTTAATCATGCCCATTGTTTGAGAACAAAGGTTCAATTAAGCGGGCCAGTATAAATACCAGTCATCCACCTTCTAAAAAAGCACATCAACATCAGATGAAGATTTGAAGATAAGCATCAATCCAACAAAAGACAACAAGAAGATGACGAAGCTAACATTATCACTTTCCATTTTGGTTTTGTTTGTTGCAGTGTACAACTATGAAAATCCAGGTAAAAAGAGATAAACAATTTCCAATTATATAGATTTCATGGATTTATAAAACTATCAAACCTTAATACTTTAGGATATCCAACCTATATTGAGTGTTTCCCGCATAGGATCAAAACAAAAAATGATAACTATCAAATATCTGTCCAATCAACTAAAAGTTTGCGTCTTTCACGAATTTTTAAATTGTGAAAACTTAATTTATCTTGCTATAATAATTTTGCACGATGCATTTGTCTTTAGCAGTGCATGTCCATCAAAACAGATAAGAAATCTAAATTCACTAGGACCTTTCAAATTAAAAGCGTAAATATAAATCTTAAAAAATATTGCGTGAGACAAGTAGACTGTTTTGTTATATTTATATTCTAATTATTCTTTCTTATATTTAGGTGTGGAAGCTACACAAAACAATCGACTCCAAAACCAAATAAATAGTCTAAAAAGGAAAATATCATTCGTGCATAATTTACTTAATGCGGTACTCAGAGCACAAAAGTCTTGTAGTGCATTTAAAAAATGTGCAAAGGGTTTTAAGGTAAGATTATCTATGAAAGAAATATTTTTTTAGAGTACCTATAAAGCAAGATTGCTTTATATAATTATAGTATGTCGATTTTTCATAGACATGTTTGGACAAACTTTTGATAATAATATGGAATGAAAAAGTTTTGTTTAACACTTTTATTGAGCAACAAGTATGTTCTTTCCCTTGCATTTTTAATTCATGACGACAGTTCAGCTTTAATTCTAAACATGTGTTTATTATCTTTTAATTTAGTGTCACTGTCCAGCCGGACCACAAGGAGATACAGGAGCCCCTGGAGCCAAAGGTGATCCAGGAGCGAAAGGACATGATGGAACAGACGGCGCCAATGGAAAACCAGGAGCTCCAGGTAAAGATGGAACTCCAGGAAGTGATGGAAGTGATGGAGGTAACGGTTCTGAGGGACCACCGGGGCCACCGGGAAGCACAGGTCTTAAGGGAGCACGAGGACCAAAAGGTAAACCTGGTCTACGTGGAAGACGAGGAAAAGCAGGCGTTTGTCCAAAAAAATGTCATCCTTGGTGATTTAAGATGGTGCATATTGGTGGAGATCATGCATCATAAAACGGGCCATTGAATCGATATCATAGAAGGAGTTTATTTTTATTCTTTTTTATTATTCATCCAAATTTTGGAAATTATTTTTTCATTATTTGTCACCATTTCTTTTGTATTAATCAATTTTTTTAACTTTCTTTAATAAACCATGCGCATGTAAACTTTTCAAAAACCAATAACATGTTTATTTTCTCTCACCTCTTTATAACTTATAACTCCAAAGTCCTTAACCCAAAGTTCGAAGACTGCAACATTTTTGATAATGAATAATAAACAAAGAAAATTTTTTATAAACGTTACTGAAAATGTTAACATGTAAACTATAGACACACATTTATTTCTGTTTAAAAGTTTTCATATTCTCTGATACCTTTATAACTTATTACTTCGAACTCTTTAAATGAAGGTTAGACGAATGCAATCTTCATTGCTAGTATAGAATTAGTTGCGTAGTGTAAACTGTCGCGAAAGTAGTTATATACGCTTATTGGTCACGACAAATATCACAATCACAAGCTCTTTTAACACAAGATTTTTACTTCTATTTGCTCGTCTACTTCATCTCAAAAACTGAAACTACAAAAACACGCGCAAAAACTAAATAAATATTCAAAGCACTCCATCGTAGGAGTTTTTCCTTCGCTCTCCCCCCTTTTTGGAACGTGAAGTATTCCAATTACATTGGTTAACAAAAAAAAATTGTTCTCTGCTGATTTCCATTTGAGGTGATTATAGTTATTTGACATATGCTGATTCTGAAAATAACAACCATTTTGCCCCATCACGTCAAGTTTTTCTACTATTCAAATTTCATTTTCTCCCTAA
>JAUEKX010420950.1:0-16670 GCA_031834005.1 Dendronotus venustus
AACTGAGGATCGCGTAAGCGTGAAACTTTAAGTTTTGTATTTTTCATGTTTTAAATTTACAAATAAATAAATAAATAGGCATATATATATATATACAGGTTGAAATTTTGGTAAAAACTGTCAACCAGAGTTTTTTTAGTGAATCTGTTATTTATATATATATATATATATATATATATATATTAGGCTTATTCTGTCTGCTTAAACTGAGCACATAAAAGTGATAGCCAAAAACAAAACAAAACAAAAACAAACTTATTTGGTGGAAGTGGTCCAGATTGGTAGCAATAGATTGGTAGCAATAGATTGGTAGATATATATAGACTTGAATTTACTTTAAATTGCAAGAACTTTTGAACAGGAAGTGCTGCTCCTATTCCCTTTTGTTGGAAAGGTATTTGGATATATATATATATATATAATTAAATCTTGCAAGGTGACACACTTGCCCCTTTTCTGTTCATCTTGGTCCTTGATTATGTGCTTCGTAAGTTGCTTGATATAAATAACACCAAAGGTTTTCAACTCTACCCTAGAAAAATTTCTCGCCATCCTGCTGTCCACCTTACGGATGCCGACTTTGCGGATGACATTGCACTGATCAGCAACACTATTACAAATGCTCAGACACTTCTAAATTCCTTAGAATCAGCTGCCAATTGTGTTGGTTTATATCTTAATGATTCCAAAACCAAGTATATGAGTTATGTCAAATCTAAGAACTCAATTGACGGCATGATTATAGAGACAATCAGTGGATACATTCTCAAGCGGGTTGACGATTATAATTACCTAGGCTCGTTTGCATCTTCATCTGAAAAAGGTTTTAATGTAAGGAAAGGTATGGCATGGTCTGCATGGAACGATCTTCGCAAAATTTGGACTTAACTCTCTCCCAAGATCAAAATTAAAATATTCCGCCTCACCATTGAACCCATTCTGCTGTATGACTCTAAGACCTGGACACTTTCAGTTCAATTAGAAAAGAAGGTATGTAGATGATTGTTATACCAGATGCTAATGAGAGTAAAAAATCTATCTTGGAAAAAACACCCCACTCTAAAGGAAATCTATGGTAATTTAGCCCTGGCATCATCATTAGTCAGACGAAGAAGGGCACAGTTTGTGGGTCACTGTCAGCATGCAACCAATGAAGTCGTATCATCACTCATACTTTGGAAATGAAGGGCCGATGGAAGGAAGGGCCGCAAGCTAGCTTTTCCAGACGTCATCAGACGTGACACAGGCATACCGCTGAAGGACCTAAAAGCAGCTATAGAGGACCGGGAAGTCTGGAGAAGTTTTGTGGAATCCGTTGTCTCGACTGCGGTCGAAAAATGATGATGATGATAATTAAACTATCAGGGTTCTAAGATCTTATGTTAAGGCTTTTTTCAAAATATTGTGTGCAAGGATCAAATTGGTTCATTTATGACATCATCCAAACTTTAAAACTTCAATATATATATATTTCATGAACGAGAATTGCTATAGGGATATGGTTAACTTGAAATGGCGTTATGGAAATAGGAAACCCATTATTAAAAGAAGTGAGTGTACATGGCCATTATCACAGACTAATGCAAATGAAATTACTACACTTGATGAACATTGTGAATCTGTGAATGGCAATGCTAATGATACTATATATATAATAAGTGTGTTTTTCCTAGATTAAATAATTATATATAATTATATATATAATAAAGTAGTCATTGTTTGGGAAAGAACTTTGAGAAAGTCAGTACCTCAAAGGCAAAGATTGAGAAGAGCAAGTGCAAAGTGTCAAAGAGAGAAAAAGTTTGAACTACAACAAGAGATCCAAAAACTATAATAAGAAAGGGCTCAAGTTTTAGATGTTAAAATTAGATTATAAAATTAAGTGAAACTGAGCAAAACTTTGTCCAATGCTTCTCTGTTTTTGTATCTTGAAGCATGTACAGTATATGCATATATATAAGAATTTCATTTTCTTCAGAAACATCTTATTTAGATAAACAATCAGAGAAGTGTTACTTGTTATTAGTATTAGGTTACATGTGTGGAGGTAGATACAAAATATATATTACAGAAGTGGATTTAGAGGGTTGGCAACATCTGTGAAGGAGAGTGAAAAACAATTATATATATATATATATGTTGTATTTGCTTGAGACACTTTTTGCTCTACTACACATGTGTCTGCTAACCCTCTAGATCTGCCCCTGTATTTTTTAAAGATCTCTAAAATTACAGGTGTTCTCAATTTTATATATAATATATGCGTACATAATTTTTATAAGGTAGAAACATCGTGGTAGTATAATATCCAAGTGTTAAGAACCAACAACGTTTATTTATTATTTAAATATATAAATATATTGTCAATTTAAATAATATATACATTCCCGTTGTTGGTTCTTAACATTTGGATATATAATTTTCAAAAAAAATTTCTGTGAAAAAAAATCCCCTTGGTGTCGAGGCTACAATAAAAATGATTTATATATTTATTTATAATTAATTTTTTATTATTTATTTTTATTGATATGCATATATAAAAGATGTATATTTGTCTAATTTCCAAGGCTTTTAAAAGCACAAAATTTCAATAGATTTTTTGTCGCCTATTTATGATGGGAAGTAAAAAAGAAAAGTTTTTTATTGTTTAATATGCATTAACTACATTCATTTAGGTTCGGCTTTAGAAAAATCATTTTCTGTTGGACAAAATGGTGATCTTTATGAGGAATGGCTGGAATTACGTAATGGTTGTCTTTGTTGTTCTGTCAAAGATAATGGCATTAAAGCAATTGAAAACCTTATGAGGAAACGAGGCAAATTTGATTACATA
This sequence comes from Dendronotus venustus, assembly GCA_031834005.1. NCBI lineage: Eukaryota > Metazoa > Mollusca > Gastropoda > Nudibranchia > Dendronotidae > Dendronotus > Dendronotus venustus. The sequence goes on from JAUEKX010420950.1 coordinate 2,834, forward strand.
TTGTTGGAGACTACAGGCCTTGCTAACCCAGGTATATATTTATATATATATATATATCATATATTCATTACCATTGTAGATTCTCCCTTCATATTAACTAAAAGGTTTGGTATTTTTGACCCAAATATCGGGCATGCCAATATACCATGCCTACTTTCTATTGTCATTAATTTAGATTCAGAATAAAGGTCAACGATTGATGTTCTGGAAGTAAAACTCCATAAAACTCTAAACTCTTCCATCATTGGAAAGTGAATATCTTAAGGGAATAAGATTTTAAACCTTTCATTTATTTTTTCTATAGTTTTTAAACGTCTAAAGGATAATTTCTTTTTTGAGAAGAACTTGTTTTTCAAAGTGTTTTTTTTTCTTTTAGCACCGATTGCTTCAATGTTCTGGTTAGACGATGCATTGTGTAGCGACTTGTATCTAGACGGTATCGTCACTGTTGTTGATAGTAAGTTCTGCTCGAAACAAATCACGAAAGAAAATACACGTTCTGGAACAAACTTCGAGTTTTGTAATCAAATCGCCCTTGCTGATGTTATTTTATTAAATAAAATTGATCTTGTAGAGGATCAGGTTCTCCATGACAGTTTATTGCAAGTCCAACACATTAATTCATCTGCCTCTCTATATAAAACATCTTATGGAAAAGTTGACTTAGACAAGCTACTAGATCTGCATGCATATGACACTGGAAGATTTAGTATTTCTTGCGAAGATAGCACTAACAATCAACATTTGAATAGCAGTATAACAACATATACATTTCAATTTGAGGGTATTATGCAAGAAACAGATTTAGATAATGTACTGGAGGAGTTGCTCTGGAATAACAAAGAAAGTGATTTAAACCAACAAAATATTCTTCGTTTAAAGGCAGTTGTCAATTTAGCAAGCGATTTACAACATTCCTACCAAATTCAGGCGGTATATGATATTTTTGATAAATATAAACTTTCAAATAAGGAAACAGTAAATAAGGTGATTGTTATTGGACATAACTTACAGAATGAAAAGATAGAGGAGCAGTTTCTTGGTATTCTAATTTGAGTTAGGTATGTCTATACATACACCAAAGTGTTTATGAATACTTATGAAGTAATTTCCACAAATAACTTACTTTAAGCTTAAAAAACTTTCGCGAAATAAACTTTCAAGAATAGCAATTTTTTGTTTAAAATAAGGGAAACCTAATTGTGATTTTACCATTTTATTACCTTCTTTTATTGCGAATAATATTTTAAATTAATATGAAAATGAATAACGTGTTAATAAAAACCTGATCATAACGGTATTTCTCGTTGTTCTTTTTATCATATTAAGTAAATTAAAAAATTTGATATATATATATATATCGTTTTATCAGAATTAGAGATTCTTTCTTTATAAACTATTTATTTTGTCGCACTTTGCGAAAAATTGTTAAGCTGTTCTGGGAATCTCACATTGGGCAAATTGTTTATTTTCAAAGTATTGAAGCTGTAGTTTAATTTATTTAAAACAGTAGTACAGTAATAATATATGTGTAAGCCTTCAAATAGATAAAAGAATATCAGAGAAAATGTGCGTATTTTTGCATTGAAACTATCATTTGCAGGCCTTTGATTTCGTGGGTATTTAATTTCAAAAGACAACAGACTTTATTTCTTTATTTAAAATACGATATATTTAGTTATATAAAAAAATGAAGTACCAATTAGCGAAAATTTCTTTCTAATCAATACTTATATATATGAATACTTGGTGATTTCTATGTTATACATTCAAGTTTGTTATTTTTAAAACATGAAATTGATTTTCACTAGGGTTAAGTTTTGCAAGGCTAATTTATTTTGCGTACATTAAAATCCAAAAAATTCGAAAACATCTATATATCGTCCACTCAAATCTGTCAAGAACGTAAATTTTAACAATTTGAAAAAAATAAATAAACATTGTTTCAACCGAAATCCTTAAAAATCTCTCAAGAATTCTTCTGTCAAACGTTTAATCACCGAGATATTTGAATTTTTAATAGTTCGTAGAAAAGATTTTTCAAAGATCCTTCGCTTATTCCCGTAAATTTTGCAGTGAGAGTTCCAGTTTTTTAACTTACACATTGGCAAATAAAATGTAAGGGAGTATAAAATATGTAACCCGAGTACAAAAACACATTACTAAAATGATGTAGAACAAACAAACAACTTATTTTATCCAAATGTTATTTAAAATTAAAGCTATTAAAAATACAATTAAAACACTCGAAAATCAAAAAAGTACTGACTAAAAAAGACATACTTCATCCTTGAAAATGATTATTGTCTATTTCGTATTAATGGTCTTTCGCACGTTGATAATGTTTGCGATATTTCCACGAGATGGTGTGCTTGAGGTTGTGCTCTTCTTGTTGCTATTTAGACTGTTTCCACCAAAGCTAGATTTTGTTTTGTTTGAACTTAATTGTGATGATACTGCTCCAATAGACTGATTACTGGAGACTGGTTTCATCGTGGTTTGACAATAGTGATAATGTAAAGATAGTCCCAGCTAGTGGTACCTGTAAACATATGTGCTCAACACAAAAGCAAATTTTCTTTCACCTATAGCCAATTCGATCTAAACTATGTGAATATGTGTTTATATCTAAAAAGCGAGAAATAGAGATGAAATCAGAGCCAAAATATGATAATCAAAACATATCTATGCTATTATATTTAATCAATATTCATATTAAAAGATTATGATGTGTCATCCTTTCATATTTCCTTCTATTTTTACAATGAACATTTTTGCTTGAAAGCATCTGTTTATCTGTTTATAGAAAAACTCATATTATATCACAAGTCATATTGATATATATGAATGCATACAAATGTAATAGCTTTTTGCAATCCCTGCGAGATATCAAGTTCCCTTTTATCAGCAATTTGATATAATTATTTTAAATGACGTCATTTCGGACATCATTTACAGATGTGCTTCATAGTCTATTTAATGTGTGCATTTGAATTAAATTTCATTTAAAAAGTAAAAAAACATTTGTTTACAAAAAGTGTTTGTTTGCTAATCACAAAAAAATGTTCATGTTGAAAATGTTCATGAAAAATGTTCACATTGCTCTCTAAGAAGACTATTGTCAGTATTGTTTTTACAATAGAAAAAGTATGCAGTCTGTGACAGCGACATTTGAATATTTTTCTAAACGGTCGGCATAAGCCTATTAAAGTTTAATACAAGATTTATTTCCTATTATTTTGTTTTTATTTAATAATGTCGATATTTCGTTATTTTTCGTTTCGGTTCTATGTTTTATTTATATTTTACATTTTGTATTTCTTTCCTTACTTATCCAATAGGACAAAAAAGTCCTTTAAATCTTCTTACCCGATCCCCAGTATTTTTATTTGAATTTTTGCTGAGATTAGTTATGCTCAAAGCTATTAAAAATCAAACAGAAAACACTTGCAAACTAAGAATATAATAATGGAGAAATACTTTCTTCGTCTTGTCCTTTCAATGTGACTAAATCTTTTCGAATAAGATAGTAATAATTATGACCTTATAATCACATTAAAATATAAAAAAGGATCTCCTTAACATAGTCATAATCCATTTAATAATAATTGTAGCTGAACAACTTAGATGTTCAGTATTTTAATCTAGTTAACTTCTACACTAAATAACTAACCACAGAAATTAAATAATAATAAACACGTTCGTCATATCTTCTCCTTTCATCGTTAGATAACATATCACTTGTAAATGTACGTGCGTGTCTTCTGTGTCTTACTGTAAATGATTCATTGCCCTTTATGCGTTATGTGATTCACGTGGTTTTAATGAAAATAGGTAGCTAATACAATTGTACAATCCCCATGATTAACCCTTTATCTTAATAATTACAAACTTAATTAAAGACTAATTTGATTGTCAAAGCAATTCAAAGATTATCTAAAGTGCTCTTTGAAATAAGATTGACATACTGACAAGAAGCCAGTTCAAAATACAAAACAAAAATATGCAGAAGATTTTTTTCGCAAATCGCCAGTCGAATCGACGCTAAAATAAAAATCTTTCGAATAAAATTTCCCAAAATCGGAGGACATAGATTTTATATCTTTAGTTCTTTCATTTGAAAGATGAGCTAAGAAATTGTGTTATTGTGACGATTTTATTTTGGTGAAATTACTTTTTTCCTTAAGGTATAACCTAAAGTTACACGATAAGCGTATCGGTATTACCCAAATTATCTTAGAAATTTGTTTACATAATCCTTTTTCTGGCAAGAAACCAATTAATTCAATTACAAATAAATAAGCTACATTCTCTCTTTTTTTTATACGCGTTTGTTAAATTTTTGCTCAGACTTACTATGCTTAAGAATTATACATAATTTTGTATGGTGTAAGAATTATGCATGTTCGTATGATGTAAGAATCATTTTTTAAGGTTGCTTTGCATGGCATATATCAGATGTAGAATTGATTATTTTGTTTCCCTCTCCCGCCTGTATCTAATTGTTCTTTCTGAAAATAAGATATAGTGAGCACGAGTTTCTGAGCTTCGATACATGCTTAAAATTATGCATATTTTGCAGGGTATTTGAGATTAAGTATGCTTATAAACATGATACGTGTAAAAAAGTATATGAAATTAAAATCAAAACGTTTTTACAAACTGTTATTATTTACTTTGTTGACTGTTAAATAATTTGAGTTCTTGATAGATATATTCGTTGATCGTATATTACAGTAATATTTAAGTAACTATCTGGGAGGTCTGACAAAGGCCCTCATCGCACCTTTAATCTCGATGACTCCATCGAATCCAAAAAAATAATACTATGACGGTGCAAGACCCAATAAATAAACAATAGTACACTGCAACGCATCATTTTTGCTGCTTATGCTTTTAACTTATTGACCTTTTTTATCGCTTCTATGCTAGCTCTTAGCGTTATTTAGCCCCTCGTCGTTATCTTGTTATTTTTTTCTCTCTTTAATATTGCTATGATTTCATGTGACGTTGTCATGATACGCACACATTTTTTAATTAAATTTTTTTAAATATACGAACGCGAAATAGACTGAGAGCGAGTTGGAACAACATAGTAATTGGCAAACACTAGGTAAATGTAAATAATCCGAAAATTTCGCTTAAAATCGCCAAACCGTGAAGGCATCTTAAAAATACCTATTATTAAATGATAGATATTTTGTACGCTTTATACAAACACTTCATTTGAAACTTTGAGTAAACCTTTTTTCTAGTTGATTACTTTCCTTGTCTTGCTTTTTAAAAATTTCATAAAAATTTGAGTCAATAATAACTTTATCCAAATACCAAAATCTGTTGTTCTCTTTAGTGGAAATGTGGATCTCTCACATTATCCTTAAAAACAAAAGGTGTGTATACATTGAATTAAATCAATCAAAACCAAAATAAAACAATAACATAAAACTAGAGAATATCACACCATATGCACCAAAAAGTCTTTATGATTTTTGATTATTAACAATCTTTCTTCGATAAAGAAAACAGCACGAGGAAGAGGAAGTACACTTTAAGATGGCTGATGATCGAGAATTATATTCCATATAGTGATTACTAAAGTTAATTACTTACATAAGAATTTTCTTCTTTATCCGGTGTTATAATGTCATTGTTCCTTTGTGTTTTGGATTTTTTTTGTTTTTTTGCTTCCCTCTACTTTTTTCGCGAAATTATGTCAGATAAGTTGCCTCCCTTCAATATCTTCAACATGCTTTAATTTGTCACCGTACTACAACTTTAAAAATAACACATTCTAGAACCAACTATAAAGAAATATGGATAAGAAATCTATACCTAATCTGGTAACAGTAAAACCAGAACCAGAGTCTACTTCTTTTGGACTTTCGTTAGGAACATACACATAATCGATTTCGTATTTGCAATGATTAATTTCTAATTTCCATTAGATATTTAGTAACTTTAGTTCTTGCAAAAGGTTTTATTATTTTCTCTTTCTGATTTTAATAATTCCTTTGTAAAGTTTTGAGTTGCTGATGTACCGATAACGCTTAATTTAATAGATTGATTATTCGTATAAGCAACCGATTTGCAAAGTGTCTGGTCCCATTTATGGCCAAAATAAAAGCAACTACTAATCAACAACTCCTCAGCCTCAAATTTATGGAAGCAAAATTAAATCGTTAACTTCGTTGATTCAGGCAACTTTGTGCAACACCCTTTTCTTTTTACTATGTTAAAAGGAGAAATCTCCAAAAAAAACTTTTATCTTTTAAAACACAACAGCTTTCAAAAATTTCAATTTGTCTACCGCATTATCTTTTTCTAAATTTACCAGGCGCGACGTACCTGCTTTTTTCCCGAAGCTTGTCGGTTTTTAGGCTGGTTATCTTTAAAAAAATATCAATGGTACTTTTAAATTAATCGATTCCATCTCAGACAAGATTTCACAATAAGAGATAAAACCAGCATAAATGTGCTAGCTATATTTCTTATGAAGCTCTTTTTTTATGGCGTTTAAACCAGTTTAAGCGTAAAAATGTAAAAGCTTTCTAAGGATCCTCCGCGCCCTAGAACCCCCGAGGAAGGAGGAGGGCTCAAAACGCTCCAAACCCCTTGCTCTGTATTTCGGCTGGCTTTGCTCGCCGTACCACCTCTCGAAAGCTTCCGTTGTGCCTAGTTACACATATTTGGTCAGCTGCAGTGCACGTAATTGATGTTTTGTCCAATCTTGTCTTTTGTGAATTCATGTAAATGAGATAATTACATACGTCATTAATACTGAACGTTTTGTCTTGATTTTCTATAAAAGACATTTTTGTATACAATCAACTCATAACCATTGCTGAAGACTCTGAAGAAAGAACAAAATTACGATATGTCTGGTTTACAAATCAATTTTTTACCTCAAGGGACACAAAGTATCAACAAGAAAACAAAATATGAAGCACAAGATTCGGGTAATAATACAACCACTTCCTCCCCAAAAACTAACGTATCGATGCTGAACAAGAAAATAATCAACGTTAGAAAGACAATTGGAATCCGATAAACACATCAACAACAGCAACAACAGTAGGCAGCAACAACCATAACAACTTAGAATGTAACTCAAATGGTTTCAGACGAGGTAGTTCGCTTTCAGGATTTGTCTTTATCACAAATACAACCAACTAAACAAAGACTTAAATAGCTTAAAATACGTTGAATGATATACTCCAACAAAAAATAATGATTAACATGGGTAGTGGCTAGTTTAAAGTTTCAATGTCCTTATTATACCAGTAGCTCAAGAACTATAACCGGGTGGTCCGTGTTATCCTTCCTTTAGCGTGAATAAACAGAAAGAAAATATGGCGGAAAACAAACAACTGAGTACAAACAGTACAAACGAGCTGCTCATACTGTATATTTTGCTGAATAATTATTCAACTTTTTAGAAATTTTACAGAATGCTAGGTATTAGGTTAGAAAGTGCCTGTGGAAAATTGTGAAACAATAAAGCGGTTCTTGAGAAATTTGCGATCGAATTTTGGGTGCATTTTTTTGAACCACCAGTATTACGTAATGTAATTTATGTATTTGTAAATATGGAAAATTGATTTACATGACATCTATATTTTACATCTATATATTATATAAATAATAAAGATAACTTGCAAATAAATATCTGCTTACATAAATACCTTGTTAGTTCTAATTCCACGTTACAATTAAACCAATAGTTATATTATTTAAATTCATTCAAATACAAGCTTTTCAATTGCAAAATAATCTGATAATTGTCAATCATAATAATGAAACGCGTACTTGTAGACTCCCTTAACTTCAATTTTTATCTTACATGGAAAATTGTCACCGGAAACCTGCACTGGAATCTTTTTCTCAATGGAAATTTCCAAACAACTTTGTAATCTGCTGATTTTGAAAAAGTTACTCTATTTTTTATAAGAAATCAGAAAACTTCTCTCGTACTTGGGTAGTTTTTGGCCGTTGCTTATATTCAACCAAAGAGAAAATGTAACTTTAATTAATCTAATCATAATGTTAAAGTTTCGCTTCGTGACTCAATATGCTGGACTGATACCAGCGTACTACAAAGGCTTAAGAATTCCGGACCATACAGAGGTTTGTTACCAACAGAATTGCAAAAAATACTAAACAAGGAGTTTATATCTTGGAGACCCGTACCAACGCACTGAAACCCGGGGGATGCAGAAATCAACTTTGCTTAAATTGCACTCGACCGTGTCATCAAGCAAGAGATTGTTGAAGCAACTCGAGATGTAAACAATGACAAAAAAACACCATTCGTGTATTAGTAACACTCTACCGCTGACCGAGAATTTATTTCATTGGATCAAAGATCGAGACCCTATGCAACTCGAAAGTTATTCAATTCACCACCATTCTTGTTGCAGGGAACAATACACAATACACCAACATTTTGACAATGTGAAAGAGATATATGTCCATAATCTAATAAAAAAAAATCGACGTGAAACGTGATGACGTCATATCTGGAGATGAAACTGTGGAAAAGGTGCGAGAGTTGAAGGAAACCTTAATCAAGCTGTTCGGAGAAATTGGTTTCACGCTGCATAATTGACACTTAAAATTTAGCCAAATAGTTTCACTCAGACTCTTCTCCTGCCGACGAAGCTAACCTTTTACAAGAACAACTGATCGTGACACCACGAATAATTTTCACAGAAGACATTTTGTCAGATGCATCAAAGACCCCAAATATGATAAGAACTCAACAAGGCTACTGGGACAAAAAGAAGGATACACTTTTAATAAGATTTTCAGAATCAGAAAGCGTTTGCATGAAACGAAACATCCTTCACACGTCATTCATCCTTCATGTACTACCCACTTGCTGGACCTATCGCTATATTGGATTCTATTGGGTAAGCTGATCTACCACATTTGCTGACGCAGACATTAACGCTGTTTGTGTGACGTAGAGATTGTTGTGATCTTGTGATATAAAACAAATTGACTGCTCTCTTAACAGACGTTAACATTTAATTCCCCTATATAATTTGTTGTTAAGACATGCGCCACACAAGTCATTTAAATAGTTCTATTTTGACAAGTGATTATATTTTATTGTGTAGCAAGCAAGCTTGCTGATCCTTATTAATCGGCATTTAATTTTTTTAACTTAAACATAATTATGGTCAGCACAGTAATTTTGATTATCCGCAACTTTGTAATTTCTGTGTAACTTGTTAGTTATCTCACCATTTTAACCCTTTAAGTGCCAGTCGTTTTTGGGAAAGTGTCCTTTTTGAGATTGAAAATTGAGCAGTAAGTTCCATTTTCAAATTGCACTAAAAGTCGCTGTATTTGTCAAAACGGAACGTGTTTGGAACCATTCGACGGGGAATTTAATTCTCTTTCATATGGGCCTCAATCATCGACCTTCAATTTGACGTGATCAAAGGTTACGGCTCCCAGAAGCAGACACGGTATTTTTGACCCCAGATCCCGAGTATGTTCGGGATTGGTACTTAAAGGGTTAAGCTGTACAATAACATCGTAATTGTCGTTTGCACAATTTCGTAATTAAGGAAGCAAACTCATAAAAATTATATTTTTATAATTTTGTTTGACTCGCCGTTTTTCTCCTACTCCTTTACAGAGTTTTAGAATATGTCTCGTGCCTTGTTGCCACATTTCAGCAAATTGCAATGCATGTGCCCAAAAATAATACTCAATACCAAGGTCTCAAGTGCAGAACTCAGTTATGTATTTATTATTATTTGCGTTCCATTATTTCACAAATTCATCTTTTTACGTATATACTTGATTAACTTAAAAAATATCAGCGGTTCTAAAAAATGAAAATCTAACCATTAAATTTTAGCATAGTTGATTCCCTTTGAGAAATATAGACCGACTGAAATAATGCATCCGTGTGGTGGTTGCGCAACAAATTATAAATGGTGCAGATATTAGACAGTTGCGCAGTATATAATTAGGGCTAGCGTTGAATTAAGGTTGATGCAACAAGGGCCTACAAGTCGTCTCTTGATTAAATTAGAATTAAAATATCATTCGAAACCTTGCATAATATTATTTTAATGTTAATTTTTCCAAAATGATCAACTGCTATTTCCGCTTACAAGTGAAGAGTTCTCCCAGTCATTTATTCTCTGTTTCCAATTGAACTTCATTACATTTGCATCAAAATCGTTATACTGTTCTTGATGTTGATGAATATCGGTAACCGTGGAATACTCAGACCAAAGTTCGCTTTTATTTTCATCCAAAACACCCTGCAATTCATAAAAGTAAATAAAGGTTGGGCTTCTTTTCATTTTTCTTTTTTTCTAAATATCAAGACAACATATTAATAGGCGACAATATTCAATTTTTAGTATAATGGATCAAATACCTTAATAGAAGAAGTTTTCGCGAATTTGTCCCTAATTAGCAAGATTAAATTCCGCGAAATATTTCGAAAAAGTGCAATTCACGAAAATGAATTTTGCGAAATATATGTAACAATTCTCAACCGCAAAATTTACATAAAAACTGAATTAGCGAAAATTTCTTCCAAAAAAATTTCTTCCATTACGATACCACCCTAAGTCGCTATGAAAGACCGAAAAGTCCCATAGAAAACTAAGGAAAGACACTAATTATGATGTAATAAAGCAAAAGCAAAAAGTCAAAAACCTGTCAGAATACACGACGTGTTTGAACAATAATAAACACGAAGAGCTAGGTTGAAGACCTTCGAAATTTAATACTAGAAGAAATCAAACGAACCCATAAAATGTAATGTCTCTATGTTCCATTTGTATACATACATTGTATTTTTCCAATTTTATAACATGTTATACAGGCATCACAAAGGCTTACGCGAACGCCAAACACGTATTGATGAAGAAATAGAAAAATCAAAAAACACTAATAAAATATTTTGTAATAGAAAAACTAGAAAAATACACCCAAACTAAGACATGTTATTATTGGCGAAGTATTACTTTGAAAATAAAATAAGATTATAACATTTAGTCTATATTTATATATCTTTTTGACGAGGGTGTTCATATTTTAAGTGATTTAATTTTTAAATATGCTATTTTGCGAAAAATTTATAAACAAGAATAATATTATTACCTGAAAGCATCTTTCTTTGCAACAATTCAAATGTTTTTCTTTCAAATATTTATTCGCCTGTGTCTTGATTCGTTTCATAAAATATTTCATTTTATTCATACTTTCTTTTGGTAGATCTTTTTGCTCTGTACGTTTTAAGAAACCAACCAAGTCATTGATTTGTTGTGGTATCTTGTAACCAACGTTTTGGCCAGCGATGAGAAACATCGGAATTTCTGACATGATTTGTTTAAAGTCTTTAAGATAAACTGGTAAATACTGAGAACATTGGTTTTTTTGGAAAGCAAGTCCACTCAATATATTTAATGTGAATTCGTACGGCTTTTGTTTTGAATGTGTCTCTAAAATATAATTAATTGTTATTGGAAAACGACACTTTGAATCTGGCGATTAAAAATACTCGAGGGAGTGTTCGAGCCACACGCTACCATGCAGGACATTACTTTATTGGCATTTTTAGAAATTAATACGTTGGATATGTTATTAGCATTATGGTTTGTCTCTTTATTAAATAATTTTTGTTTACATGGGTAATATTCAAACCTTTGACAGACTCTGTGATGAGAATAATAACAATATTGCTTTGATGAATATTTCTTTGTATGTAGGAAGCAATTCCTCCCTCTGCATCAATATGACTCATTTCCAGTAAAGGTGATTGTACTTCAATTTCATTATGCTGTAGAATGCATGCCAAATCACTTACAATATTATCCAAAACATCACAGCCTGGTCGGTGTATAATCATCACAGAATCAGAGTCTAAAAATTAATATTTGGAAGGTTGACTTTAAAAGATGCCTTGCATTTTCCCTACAGAAATTAGCTGAAGATTATGGCAAAATCTGTTGTTCAAAAAATGACTGTTGCATTATGGAACTTCGTTAACAACTTATGTAATTATGTTTGAGGAACTACAGCCAAGAATTGCTGTGGATTAAATAAAACAAAATGTTTATTTCAGATTAAGACTTCAACAGGTAGCCATTTTTATATCATTGAAAATATAATTTTTTTCAGTATATGGCATTTGTCAATTTTCGTAGGTAGGTCATTTATTGTAGGTATATATACTTTTACACATATTAAATCAAAGTTTGCATTGATAGTATTTAGTACATTTTGGACTTTTTATTGTTCTTAGTAATTAAAGGTCATTTTTATTAATCATATAACTTCTTATAACACTTCAACAACATATTTATCATATGATTGTTTTAAAGTTTGATTTGCGTTACCTTCCAATAGCCCCATCATGTTCGGGACAGCTGAGAAAGGTCGTAAAATTTAGAAAATGAGGCGCAGCATTAGACGTGTCCCATACGCAGCTTTTCGATTTCATACGAGCCCACGATTTCATAATCCTGCTCAGATACCTCTTGCATTACTTCTTAAAAGTCTGTTGTAATTGTTGCAAGTCCCTTTTTTGTGCGCTTGGATGAATGATGCGCGCGTCCTACCTTAGTAACCCTAAACACATAATTTTTATACCCCAATGTATAATTGCTATGTGCTGAGCGCTTTCTCTTCAATTCTCTAATTGATATCTATTATATGTTTATGTCTAGCAAAAAAGAAATGTAAGCTGAGAATTTGAAGCAAAAAAATATCTAAGCCATATTGCCAAAAAACTTAACTTACATTCTTAAAACATAATTAAGGTTTAGAAACTTGTTACCTACACTTACCTATCGAAAGTTCAATTTTCCGAACCGATGTGTTTCGTGTTTTGTTGGTTGAAAATAATTTTCTCTTAAACCATCTCCTTGTGATTGCCAAAGTGACAAGAAGAAATATTATTCCCAAACTTGTTGTTATGATCAGTAACCATTGTATATTGTAAGATCTTGTAGATTTTTCATGTGTGTTCCGTAATAGAAATGTACATTCATCTATTTTGGTATACTTTTCAATGTTTTCGTTGATAAATTCTTGAGTTGGATTGTGAAACATTTGACAGAAATTTTCACTATACGCATTCACTTCACTTTGAGCTGAAAGAAAAAAATCCAAATTAATTCCATTACATAGTAAGTATTAGCTATAAAATGGATTTAATGATACGATAAGATATGGTATGAGCAAATGAACTTCAGAGAATTAATATCGAAAATTAATTTATACGATGTTCTTTAATTATAGATGAGATTTATGAAGAACTACTAAAACTAAAATTTTTATCCCAAATGTTAGGACGATAAAAATGGACAGTTTGAAAAGAAAAGAGGTAATCTAAATTATTGCATTCTTAAAACCTACTATAATAATGACACATTTTCTCTGGTTGACTTCTCCTTATTTTCCACCAATCTAAACAAATTAAGAGGTTGATTTACTCTCTTACTATATTATCGGTAATTGCATCGGGGAACTTATAAAAACATTTTACATACGAACATTGACTTAAATTTTAAGTAAAAAGGTTACAGTTAGGATTTCAGATACTGGCATTTAGCTCTTTAAATAGTGCGGCCGTTTGAGAAAATATCAAGCTAAGTCATGCTACTTTTCGCTACTTGACATCAACGCATCGGCTTAACTTAATTTTCATTTACGATTAGTTGCAAACAGTTGTAAAGTAAAAAGTTATCGATATTTTTTGAAAATCTAATAGAGGACCTTGAAACAAAAAATATTTCACCTATACACCATCTGAATATTTTTCAAACGGAAATTATAGCCTTTTAAAGTTTCACTGTTGTTG
>JAUEKX010421061.1:0-16667 GCA_031834005.1 Dendronotus venustus
AGAGAGAGAGAGAGAGAGAGAGAGAGAGAGAGAGAGAGAGAGAGAGAGAGAGAGAGAGAGAGAGACAGACAGAGAGACAGACAGAGAGACAGAGACAGACAGAGAGACAGAGAGTATCCACATCATTTGGTCATACAGCCCTTGGTAGAAAGTGATACAATAGGTTCAGGCAAAAGATAAGAAACCGAAGTAGAGCCAGAAGGACGACCTCCCCCCATCCCTCCCTCCCCAATTCACAGCGCAATGAATGTGATGAAAAAAATTGTAAAACACTTTTTAACATGAAAAAACATGATTGTATCTCAGCAACAACTATTGTAGTATAGGACATTACAAAATTGGCAAGGGGAAACTAAGCCCACTTCAACTCCTTCAGTTTATAATTATAAATATGGAAAGTTTTGTGTTGTATCAACCGATTTCTTCTGGGCAAATATTATGACGGTGAAGAGCCCTGCTTCCAAGACACCAGATCCACGGAGTAGGCTCTCTAAGGCATTGGCTTCTTAGACTTAGAGATGTATAGCACTGTACCTCTAAATCTAAAATACATTTGGCAAAAGTACAACTCTCACATACATACAAGCTGTAATATCATTTCAAGGCACTAAAAAAAAAAATCACAAAAAAAATCAAATGACTTCCAAGCTTCCATCGATAACTTGAACTCATACCATCTAAAAGGGTACATTCATTACAATAAACAACATGATACTGAAACTTTTGTGCAAGTCGAACTGGTTATCCATTTGCTGAATTGTACACGGCATAAACAGCGTACATTACTCCAAAAAGGATGACGGAGGTCACTGTTGTCTTCCAGTTTTGCCATCTCAGCCCTCTCATTTCAGTCTCTACAAAAAGAAATACAATAAAGATAATTTTAGAAATAAGTCAAGTGAAGATAAGAATACACCGTTAGATAAATAAATCATTAAAGTCTATGGTTATCATGTATGAAGTTATCAATACATTTTAATTATACAGATTTGATTTTCTTCTTCCTAAGATACAGTGGGCTAATCCCCGCCTTGAATTCTTGAATACCTTAGATTTAGATTCAGATAACACTACACCAAAAAAGGTATACAAATAAAAAGTAAACAGGAAAGAAAGAAAGAAAGTATGATGTGGCATTGGTAGCCTTGTGGTACGGCTCTCTGCCAGTGGGTTTGAATCCTGGCTGGGTAAGTCATTGAATCATTAAGAAAGTCACATAAACAGCTCCTTATTTAGAAAGTGGCCCTGTTAACTCGTCATGCTATTGAAACTGGGATGAGCTCAGGCTTACACTTGTTTTGTTTGTTATCCAATGCCTTATACCGCTTGCGCAGTGTCGGCACCCAGCTCTGTGCTCAGTCTCAAATGATGAATGAGATAGATGCTCCAATAAACTACATTTGACTTTGACATAACACAGAACTGGGAAATACTATGGATCAGGAACTACGGTAAGCAGGTGATCAGCCCACTGTGCCTGTCCTTGAATGGCGTTATGAGCAATACTCTGGATGCATTACTCAGCTGCTAACCAAACAAATGTTTATGTCGCCTACTTCGTGTTGCCTCCATGGCTTACAGTTACCTCTCATTTAGATGTAAAAATGAGAGAACCTACGCTTTTAGCTTACACTTACACATTTAAAAGAAATAATTACAGGTGTAAGAGTAGTATTGATATCATTGACCCTTCTCATGATTGGCAGAAGAGCCATGACACCGAGGCCCCTAGGATAGAAACAACCCTTCTCAAGATATTTTCTCTTTTTGGCTTCCTATCCATTCAATTAGTACATTATAAGATCTTTGAAGATCTTTTGTCCTGAATGGATGATCAAAAATTAATCTAAACTTAATTTGGATCACCTATTTTGGAACCTCCACGTCTTATTTTACATTGTTCACATCAACTGAATACTGGTTGCTAAAGAAAATAACAACTGGTTCTACACATAAACAACAATCATAAATGTATTATTCATCATTTGTTGCTGTTATTTTTATTTATGTTAAGTGGATTTTGACGTGTTTTTATTATGTAAATAAATACCCCCCCCCCCCCCCCACCTTATAATTATAACAAGTTACAGAATATGATAAAATAAACAACAATCTAAAACTAAAAAAGCTCTTACTATAGTTCAAGACTTGCTTGTCCAACGCTCTCTTTTCATTTTTAAGGTCTTGGCTTTTAGAGATAAAAACATTAAAATGTTAATTGGACACATTAATTAAAAATCGGCTATGTAAGGGTGCATACATTATAATATCATACATTATTCTACTGCATAAATAGAAGCTAAAAAAACATTCAATAATATACTCATTTACAACCGATGAAATCTAGGATAGCCTAGTGTGTAGTTGCGTCAAAAGGCAGCATTATTTCTCGCTCTGATCCTTGATAACTCATACTCTACTAAGAAAGACTGTCCTATCTATAAAGGGCTGCTGTTTTACACCTTTCTTGGTATCTGCAAGATCTAGATCTAGGGGTTTCTCTTGAGAAACTTACATACATGAAATCCTGAAATGCATTTAAATGGTAACAATTCTGAAGAGTCTAAAACTGAATTTGTGATTGGAAGGATTCTTACCATTCTTCATCAGTCATTTCAACAAGTCTGTCCTTCCTTTCAATTTCATCAAGGCGGTTTTCACAATTTTGGATTTTCCTCTCAATATCCTCAATCTAGATAAATAAAAGGGTAATAGACATTGTAAAAAACATTTCATGGAATGGAAAAAGACCTTTCACACAGCCACAGTCACAGTTTGAATCTGTATGGAAGTATTAAAGTTAAAAATATTCAATAGGCTATCCTGTAGTAAACTTCCCTCCAGTTAACTCCTTGGCTACTGGGGAAAATTGCCAAATACCACTTGAAAAGACCAGGGCCATTTTTAAAAGGTGATATAAGACAGTGTACGGATCAGAAAAGGGAGCAGTTTTGATGAAAAAACCCTCTTGTTTTATGCATGTTTGTGTAGGGAATTGAATTAGGAAAATAAAATCATTTCGCATCTTTTATAATTCTTAATAGGGTCGTAAATAGCTGACGCACTGAGTGGCCGCTGGTAGTCAACAGAGTTGAGGCCACTAACGCACTCTGCAGCCTCCGTCAAAGAGTTAAGAAATGAGAACATTTCCAATATTGTGTATATCTAGGCCTACCTAATCCAAACGAGAAAGAATATTTCAAGATTTCCTGACAATTTGTAACAGGTACATTCGAGTTATTGCCTGTTTACTGTTCTGAAGGAGTCTCTACATTGTTGACATTAGGACTGTCCAAGCAGCCGGTGAGGTTTTAGAGTGAATACGATAAGACACATTAGTTAAATAACCTAACTTCTCAGGAGTGGCAACCAAACCAAAAACAAACAAAATTGTGCAAAGAATCCTGTTTATCATTTATAATCAATCTGAGCCAGCTGCTGGAGAGCTCTGCTGATGATACTAACAGTAACAGACATTATATCTGTGACCCCATGTTGAAGTCACTCTTAATCTTACTCATAGCTAGCGAGTAAAATGGACCTCATTAATGGACCCCACGATTGACAATGTTTGTTCGTTATTATGCTATTGTCCGCCGGGCTAAAGCAAAACTTGTTTGGGGAAATGTAAACATTACCTGCGAAATGATGGACACCATTTTTATAGAATAGGCTTGATCTGTTTTTAAAGCGTATTTTTACAATCGACACCAAAGCACAATTGATCTAAACCTTGACCTATTGTATTGTTTCAGAGGTCTCACACTCACGAACTTTCGATTTGTTTACGTGTAAGTCGCCATTTTGTGCAATATCGGCTCTTTTATTACTGAAAACTAGAATTTGCACGCCAACTGGTTCAGTACGCAGAATGAGCTACAGAGATAAAAAAAAATGTTAGAATTTACAAATGATCAAGGATGCCTTATTTAAATTGTTATTGTATAAAATAAGTCATGGTCATGTCAGAGACAAGAAAAGAAACGTAATATATTATTCTCTACACGTGCAGGATTTTCTATAATATTTCATTTTCAACAGTAAGGTACAAGTGTTCCATTAGATGGAAGTATAAGTGGTCAGTGCCGAAAGAAAAGCCTTGGGAAAAAAATAAGAAAATACATTTTTCGTCACCACGCAGGGTTCTGAAATAGCCGAGTGGTCAGAGCGTCTGCCCTCTAATCCGGAGGTCGTGGGTTCAAACCCCGATTGGTGACGAAAAATGTTTTTTCTTATTTTCTTCCCTAGGATTCGTCTTTCGGCACTGACCATTTATACTTCCATCTAATGGAACACTTGTACCTTTCTTGAATATTTCTTAATATTCCAGTGCCTGCTCCCTCAATATTGTTTATTTTCAACAGTAAGCAATGTTGAAATCTACACCTATGATAATTAAGTGATGGCATTCATATACCTAGCGGTTATCCATAAACTTCACCACGCTCTATGCCGTTTATAATGTTCAATTTATTCCCAAGAATATTCCTTCTCAACTCCTTGGGGAGCATACAGTGCGAGCAGCTGTTGAAAGCGCATTGACACTAGCATTCTAAAAAGATCTGGCACTGCCTATTAGTCATCTAGTCAGTCACACCAGAGTTGAGTGGGGTAAATGTGCTCTACCCAAGGATGCATGCCAGCCAGCCTTTGATTCGGTCACGAGACTCATAACTTTACCCAGGTTTCAGCCCTTCCAAATTCTGCCCAGCCCGTTGTTGCTCAACACACTGTTTTGGCCAGTGTGACTAACCACTTAGCCACGAGCACCACACCAACTGAGTGGAACAAGGACGCCTTTACGATGTTTGGATTCGATCCCAGGATATTTATATCACCTAATGGGTTTGATGACCATTAGCGTACCAATGCCAATGCTTGAAGATCAAGCTACTAGATATCTCATATTCATAGAAGATATTATAAGTATAAGATAGGTATACCAAGATGTACAATAGAAATTACAAATGCTTCAAAGATATAGTAGGCTGAATAGTTTGAGTCATAGGACAAAAAATCTAAAAATAGTATAGAACCCACCAGGGATCCCCTCCAATCACCAGAAAGTAAATGACGATTTGAAATGAATGTCAACAAATCAGGAAAATGCCATAACCATTTTTATTCTGCACATAAAAATACATTTTCAAATAAGTTATCTTAAACATAATGATTATATTCAAGCCAAAAATAAATAGAATCAGTTTTTTTCCAAATAACTTTGCTCACTACGCCTATGGGAAAACAATATTTTACATTATGTTCTAAGTAATTTAAGTAAATATTTTGACTATCGGTCACCAATGAACAAAGATATTTTGAAAAAACAAATTCCATTTTTTTCAGACTGGACCAAAAGTTTATATCAGCAGTACAGCAACACAAAAGTTTACATTTGTAAAGGTTAAAATAAAAATAGTTTAAGAATAAATTACTTCATATTTTGCGATAAGATGATTAATATTCATTCATCCAATCAAAAATACAAAATACAAAAACTAGATACTATAGTTTTCCATATATTTCCAATGTTTGTGCCTATATTTTTGTCATGACCTTCCTTTACTTTTCATGTAGGATTTGCACAAATAAAAAATACTTAGCAAAGTTCAAGGTATCAAAAACAACTGAAGTGTTAAAAATGAGATTCAAGAAACAAAACATATTATATCTCTCGCTTTAGTCTGATGACATCAACTCACATAACACTCCAATAACTAAAATCTGATTTTAGGCTCAAATTTCAAAGTATTTCAAGACAAAATCCAAAGATTTGAATTAATACCCAAATCATTTATCGAATACAAATCCTATCTACAATACAACTTATGCTCTTAACCTGGTGCATTTTCGAACATTCGTTAGTCACAACTCTGATCCTCTTCACGTTTTGATTAAAGCAGATTCAATAATTGTATTAAAAATATCTTTGATATCAGAAAAAGTTATATTTTGACATTCCATACATTAACAATTTGGACAATAATCTTGTGGTGTGAAATTGATAATTAATTTTCAGAATTTTCTCATGTTTCAATAAATTAAGTACTATATTTGTGAATAAAACTCAAAATCATGCAACTAGTCTTTCTAATACATTCTTTCATAAATTAAGAATATGTGAGGTTATGTGTACGTGTATCTACTATGCAGGTATAATAACATTATATCCCTTTAAAATGATGTTTTGTGACCAAATGACAAATTTCCTTAATGGGCAATAAGGATTTGTTATCATCATTATCATTATCAAGAATAAATAATTGTTATCAATCACAGTCTTCAGACAAGAACTGCCGTGTGTATTCCCAAACAATCAGAGCGCCGCAGACATGGACATTGAGAGAGCGGATGATTCCTTGCTGGGGTATTTCTACGCACACATCCAGATTCTGTAGCATATCCTGTGGGATGCCTTCCTTCTCGTTTCTTGAAAAAGAGAAAGGGGGAGGAGAAGGGGGACAGAGTGAGAGGGGAAAAAACAAAACAAAGACTGTTAGTGCACCTTAGAGAAATTCCAGATAAGGATCTTAAGGATCTTATCACAATATTTAACTATGGTATATCTAAAATGAATAGTTTCTTGATACTACCAAATAAAAATGTTTAATTAACAAGTATCCTATTTTGTTGATTCACAAAATGAATTAATAGGATAAGTTAGAAGAAAAATAGAGGGAAAACAAATGTCCCCTTCTGATTCTTAGCTTTTAATCAAGATTCAAGCAATTCATGAACAGGATTAGAAATGAACATTCTAACTGCTTATAGATACTTACCCGAGCAATAGCAGCGTATTTTTTGAGAATTTGTATTGATCCAGAGGGACACTATTGGCCGTTTGCTCCACTCCCACCAAGACGTAGCCTTGAGCTTTCTTCTCCTCCATGTAATCGATGACCCGATGGCGAGGGACCTGTGTAGATGAAGAAGAACACAAATTTCACCCAAAGCTCGGAATCTATGATGATGCTTGAGTTAAATACCTATACTGAAGTACTACTTACTAATTGAAGGAAACAAATCATTTCATAATAACAACTCAAAAGGCTAATTTCGATAAGTGTGCATAATTCATAAATTTTGTTTAATTTTTAACATTTCTTATTTCATTTTGTAGTCATGGGGAATATTGTATCATGCTTTATCAATCTGTTTTATAATCTTTAAGCATTCAGACCAACTGGCACTGGACACTGATAAGAACAGAATATTATTTAGGCATCACAATATCATTTTTTTCTTTAAAAATCAGCAAAGTATATCGTGACATGACTGTACAAGGTAGGCCTACCTCTGTGATATTGAGCCACTTTTGAGCCGACACACTGAGATTCTGGAACATGGGATCATTCATATGGGTAAGATTCCCAATGACAAATTCTGAAACTCCGAAAATTTCACTTGTCCTGCAAAGACCTGAATGAATAGAATTGAACAATAAGTGGTGAAATCTAATACAATTCCAGTACAACTGTAATCAAATAGATTAATCAGTGCTGATACTGAGAAAAAGTCAAAAAAGAGGAAAATTTTCTGTACGCGCCCCAACCCAGAGATTTAAGAATAATTACAGAGGTGCCCACGAATATGACACCAAAAAGCAGAATCAACCTACCGAAATCCAGGGGCTCGCGAGTCGTGACAGTTTTAAAGCTAACTAAAAGGGTTTTCTGCTCCTTGAAAACCACTGGTAGTCATCGCTACCTGTGTTTTTTAGTCATTAAATCTCTCAGTTGTTGCAGCCTTACTAACCACCACCTCCATCTCAGCACAAATTTATCACATTCTTGCTTAAAATCTAAATTATTTTCAAAGAAAAGGAAATCCTATTCAATTTACTATGATTAATTTAAGGATTACAAAAAAGCGGAAATCTGCGGATCCGCGGAAGATTATCAGCACTGATTAATACATAGATCTGGGATGGTTGAATATATTTTGAATGAATGTCATTTCGTATCATCTGATTAAGACAATTGTTTTTTAAAGAAAACATAGCATCCAGAACACTCAGTCAATCAAATAATTGCTATTTTTGAATCAACTGTTTTAAAACACATTTTTGAAAAGACATCTGACACCAAAGCGCATAAAAGGTAATCGAGAAAGAAAGAAAGATCCTTGTCAGACTAAATGGATAAATATGCAAATAAACAGGTAAATACATAATTGAATGAAGAATACAATTTAAAAAAAACAACAACTATAAACTCAAAGCAAACACAAATTAAGTCAAATCAAATAGATTACCTCCGAGGTTGGGCACTTTTTCAATCAACGATGTGACAAATACGAGTCCTCCATTCTTTAGTCTCCTCCTCTGCGTCATGAGCTCAGTCTCGGTTTCCTGATCCGGAGCCATTTGACGCCAAGACACTATCTTCTTTTGGAAATCGCCATCTGTCGTCTCGACTATGTCGTGTTCATTCACATCTGTTTTATAATGATGCAAGAAAGAAGAAAGGATAATATTTTATAAAAATGACCACTTGATATCGAAATTGTTTTGTAAAACCAACCAATATCACACTGAAATAACGCAATCATAAAGTTACACCAAACAAAAACAAAAAATGCAAATGAAACATCTTAACTCACTTTGAGCTTTCATCCTCCAAGGTCCTTCTTCACATTTGGCCAAATCAGAGGAAGAATTCATGAGGGGAACGAGTCTATCTTTGCCCGATTTCCACCCAGGATCCTGTGTCAGAAACTGTTCAGGATGAATCCACTCATCGTCAGCTATACAGGCAAGTCTCGGCAACGTGTAAAAGATCGTCTGGAAAATATTGAAAATATTTAGAGCTCGCTTTCTACTTGATAAAAAAAAAACTTAAATAGTCTAACAATTCCTAAAACATTATCAAAACGAATGGGAAAATGTTAAACAAAAACAGTCACTTAATAATTACCTCAGCACTGAAGTCCCTCTCTGGCTCAAAGTAGGAGAACATGAAGTTATCCAACAGTTTGATCACTGTGGCACTAGAATTGCTTTAGAAGAAAAGAAAAAGGTTCCATTATTAAATGTCCACACGCTAAGTACCAACAATGCTATAATGAAAAGGCCTATGACCATTGCAATTTATCTCTACCCACTGAAAGTTTTGATCCTTTGTTCAACTTTTTTCCCCATCACATCGATCTACCTTTCAACTCACAAGCGGAGCAAGCAATATCACCTATGGATATCCTTGCACACAGAGATGAAAAAATGCTTTCATCTTTCTTTCTTTCTTGATCAATTTACCTATTTGTACCTTTCGGTGTTAGGAAATAGAATTAAAGGATCTCATCTCCTCAAAGATCAAAATCTTAACGGAAATAAAGTCAAGCTCTCTTCTTTCTTACCCATTTTCAAAGATGAAATCAGCAGTGGACTGCACCACGTGGAAGGTTTCGAGAAGTCGAGTCAATTTCAAGTCTTTACATTGCTGCCAAAGACGCATCAGGCAAGACTGGGCAAAGATGCGGGTGTTGTAATGGTGGGCAAGGCTCCAGGAAAGGGCTTTTGAAAAGGCATCACTGTAAAACTCATACTGAAAATAGTAAAATACAAATGAAAATTAAAAACAAGTCAAAATTTCGTTAGGAAACTGTTTTGGTGACGAAAAGCAAGGACATAATTATTTAGAAGTGAGTCCATGAAATTGATGAGAAACTGAGTATTCCTTATAAGGATAATGATATACTTGTACAATGAAAAAAATATTATGACAGATTGCTTTAATATTCATTTATTGATAAGGTGTTAAAAAAAAAGTTGCAGTAATAAAGCATAGTTAGTGTCAAGAGTAATAAAAGCCAGTATTCAATACTCTATAATATTACTACCATTCAAAAGCCTCATTCATAATCTGAATCATATTCAAATGGTCTTGTGTGTTGTACCTAATGAAACAATACAAACAACCTCCAAGAATGCAATATGTTGCACACACACAAAACTAAAGCTTTATTGAAATGGGAATGAAAACACTCCTACATACCTGTATGTTTTCTGGCAGCTTGGGGCCTAAGTGGGTGACTATCATAAAGAGCGAGCAAAGGCTCATACTTCTCTTCTCGTTGAACTGAAAAGATTGGAAACTCTGTTACCATAACTAGATAGGTATCATCAAAGTTTAGGGGAATAAAATAATATGAATACCGTAAAACCTCGCTATACTGCCCCTTGTTGTACTATCATTTCACCTGCGACTAAGTTTTCGGGAAGAGAGCATTATAATATAAATGTTTTATATCAAGATCTACTGTTATACCGCCATCTGACATTGCTTTCCCTTTTCAAATATGTTCTTGTTATACTACCAATATCTTAAGAGATATATCCACGACAGTGACCTTACCAATGTGATTTGAGGTTTCAATGATCATTACACATCTTGGCAAAGAGGAAAGAATATCAATGTTTTGCAAGATTATCATACAAAATTAACTTCCCCTGACAGCTCTTGTTCTACCACCATTTATACCACAAACTTTGCGATGTTCCCAAGATTGGCGATATAACAAGGTTTTACTGACTTAAAAAATAAACTTTGAATGAATAATATAATGTTTTAAGTAGAACTAAGACAACTGGTAATCTTAAACTATCTATAGCTTACCTGAGAAAAAATTCCCCAGACTGAAGATACAAAGGTGGGGTAGCGTAAAAGCAGACGCATGATCAGCCATTCAATACTCTGTCGTACAGATGGGTGGCACTCGAGTATCAGACCTTGCAGCAGGTCATCGAGGAATTCCTTGCAGGCATCCTATAGAGGCACATTATGCAGTGTGTAAAAATTGAGGACAAGATGTACAGGTACGAGAAGGAAAGAAAAGATTTGTGGATTGATACAAAATATATAACATAGTATGAGTTATCCTGCAATTATGATAATGCTTTTATCAATAGTCAACATAGAAAAAAAATGCTCTTCATAAAGTCCTTGGTAAAGTCATTAATAACACTGCAATGTTCTATCGAAACAAAATAAAAATATGGAAAATAAAAAATTCAGGAAAAAATGTCAAAGCCAAAAGAAAATATTCAAGCAACATTGAATTGTATGTAACATGGTGCTGACTTTGAAAGATGAGATTCCTTTTTGTTTCTCCTTCATAAGTATACAGAAATAGTAGAGAGAGTAAGAGTTGTGTAAGAGCTACATAATAATTACCTCTTGAATAAAATCCGACAAGAGTACAAAAACCATCAACATTCGGTGTTTGAGGCGGTGGTGATAGGCGTTGGCGAATTGTTTGTAGGTGGTCATGTTGGCGAGTTGAAGGTATTTCTCTTTGAGGGACCTCAAGAACACCATGGCAAACTCGTGGTCAGCGGCTACTGATGGCTGCAGGGTGGACAACCAGCTGATGAGGATAATCCTGGTGGTCATGTCGTTTTTGGAGGCACTGGCAGGTAGACAGGAATTGAAATCGGTTACAAGATAGAAAGAAGAAGAAGAAAAACATATCAATAAATAGTATAAAAATACAAAATTATAGCATTCAAAAGAAAGAAAAAAGAGAGAATTTCTTCAAATGAGCATACTCATCTGTAAAGAGATTAGAAATGCACTTAATATTTGTTCGTCATGCTAGTTTAAAATTCAACAAATGAAAATTCTCAATACTCAATTTCTCAGAATCCCTTCAATGGGAAACTTTAGAGCGATGACAAAAAAAAGAAATTAAAGCACAGTGAATTATTCATTTTCTTAATAACTTGCTCCTCTTAAATTTAATCTACAAAGTTAAGAAATCAGAAGCAGAGTTTTTCATAACATCTTAAATTTTACCCTTCTCACCTTGAAGTAATTTGATTGGTTGCGAGTTCCTCACCCAGGCTGTCTATGTAAGCAAAGATATCTAACATCAACCTGCAAGGAAATAAACATTTGAAAGATAACAATATCTAAATAGAAAAAACTGTATTGCCAAATTAATAATATAATATAGTAGCTAAAATAATTAACAAAAATATTTTTAAAAAGAATTCAATTATGAAGCGTAGCCCCTGTTTGCGACAAACTTTTTCAAGATACAAGGCATCGGCGTCTCTCATTTTGGTCAGATTGCCATATATACAACTACTTCTAATCCCCAAAACACCATTGCATAACTAAACACTTTTTCAGAATTGGGACTATCATCTTTTTTTCTTGATCAATTTACCATTTGTACCTTTCGGTGCAAGGTTTGAGAATCATAAACAAACTTTTGCCACTGATTTCTATTCAATGTCTTCCTTTTTGCATCTACAAACTTTCATGCAAGTGGGACTATCATATGTCTTAAAAATATAGCTTTAATGATTTCAGTGTCCATATCACTCAGATTTTTAACACGACATTCAGTATAAGTTAATCCTTTATATCACAAAAATGTCTAAATAAAATAATCTCCCCAACCTTTTTCCCTTCTCATATATAGCCCCGAAAATGGCTGCATCAATAAGCTTGCCGACGAGCCACTTGGCGATGGCCCTGTCCTGGTCATGCTCCGCCATCACTCGGGTCAGCTGGTCCATCAAGAGGTACGCCACTCCTGCCTTCGCCTCGGCCATTTCCAAAACTTTGTCCAAAAACTGTAAACAGAAACAGGTTCAAATTAGATGGAATTAACTCCCATTAAAGCAATTACCTACCCTTAATTGTATCTAAATAAAATATATACCTGATGTACTACAAATCAAAGCTTAATTCTTCGATGTAATAGTAATGATAATAATGAGTTTATTTGTACAGCGCCTTTCGCCGAGGCCTCATGGTGCCTCACAATAGCATTCATTCCCCAATCACTAACTTATACTAAGACTTAAAAATCAAGAATTAACTACATTTCCAATCATTACAAGATAAAGAATGAATATAAAACACTGGATTAAAACTGATAAGCATATCATACATATAATGTAAAACATTTTTTAGAGATATATACAAAAAAAAGATGGGTCTTGAGGCTCTTATTAACGCTGTTCGCAAATCTCACTATTGGAGGAGGAGAGTTCCAAATAGTTGGTCCTATCTCATGTAGGCAGCAATGTACCCTACATACAAACCAAAGCTCACTTCTTCAATGTAGGCAGCAATCTACCCTACATACAAACCAAAGCTTACTTCTTCAATGTAGGCAGCAATCTCGGATGTTTTGTCCTGCTTGAGGAGAGCAGGATGGATCACCACTACCACCATAATCTCCAGCCTCTGCCAAAACAAGACGTTCTTCTTCTCTTCCATAAGACTACTCCACGCCAGTCTTAAGAATTGGGGGATGTCGGAAGCATAGCCTTGTTCTACGATCTAAGAAATTAAAACCAATACAATTACAATATCTTTGATTTCAGAAACGTTTCTTTAAATTAAATTAGAAAAAAGAGAAGAAATCTGACAAAGATACATTTGATTGAAAACTTTTTTCCACAGATCCTCAGACTATAACAAGTTTTCACAGAATTTTATTATATCTCTAAACAGACCTGTTCTAACACAATCTGCAGTTTGAATGACAGCAATGTCTAATGGACAAAGCAATTAGGTTGATACATTTAATTGAAAACAATTTTACACAGATCCTCAGAATGTAAAGGGTTTATACACACCTGTTGTAAGACAATCTGCACCGTTTGAATGACGGCGATGTCAGAGTCCCCGGAGCCGATGGCCAAGGCGTCCATGGCGTCCTCCAGCAGGGAGCTCAGGCCGGTGGCCCGATGGCCCAGCCTGCTCTGGATGGCAAACATACACCTCTTACACTGCCACAGGTTGGACACAAAATGACTGATGACACGACCGATTTGCAGGGTGGATACTCTCGATCTGGACGGAAGGAAGGAGAGAAATTGTATAAATCAAATACCACTAGGTGATGAGGGTGATGATGAGGGTGATCATATTGATGGTGATGATGACGACGACAATTTGCTAAACACAAGGTGCAAACTCATCCAAAACTATATAGTGAGAAACAGATTAATATCATTACTTTCGGTAACAGAAAAAAAAATAAGAAAAAATTATGAAGAATAGGAAAAAGGATGAGAACATGGAGAGATATTGAAAAAAGAAAATTGATAGAAAAAAGAGAAAAAGAGTGTTCACTGATAATGAAAAATATGTACAAAACAAAGATGGTTATGTGACAAATAATTTCACACTAAGAGTTTTTGTTTGTTCTTCCCATTTCATCCTTAGATAGCAAATAAACTATCTGGACTATCAAATGATAATAAATTCAAAGTAAAAAAGTGAACGAGTGCCCAAAAAATCAAATTTTCGAAAGAAAATAGACAATAAAACATTTGTGTCTAAATGAAAGTAAAAATATGACTCATGTCTTCCTCTGGAAGATACAGCGCTGAACCTGAATAGTATTGGCTGCCTTATTTAACTCACCCAGATTTTCTATTGGAGAATGGCACACAAATGTCATGGATGGAAGGCAACTGTGAAATCTTATGGAAGAAGGACTCTTTTATTTCAGCGCAATCTGGATTCGATAGGATTTGAAGTGCCGAGTTGAAAATCGTCACTGCTGACAAGGTTAATACCTCTAGCTCTGACTCAATCTGAAAAAAAAGAAAGCAAGTATCAATATATGCACAGTACTAAGTTCCTTCAATGCTTAGCTACAGATCTATTCAATAATGGATGTAAATGAATGAATACCTAATAGTATCTGATACAGAGCATACGCACTTCTCCACCATGTACTTAACCGCTTAAGTTTACAATAGCACATTTATCCCTGGCAAACAACAAACATAATAATAATAATAATAATAATAATAATAATAATAATAATAATAATAAAGGTAATAATAATAATCTTTATTTCATCCTGACAGAAAATTTGTTTTACAGACCAAACATGCAGCTTGCTACTTGCATAAACACATGCAATACGTTTCTCTAAAACAATCAAGAGAATATTCTATATTCATTCTCAAAATAAGGAAAGAAACAAATTTTGAATTGAATTGAATATCTTTTCACTGCTGCCAATGTTTGTTCTTAAACCTGCCATCATATCAGAGATAAAGATCGGTTGAGAAGTCCTTACTTTTAAAAATAGAATTAGAATAAAACAAAACAATTACCTCGCGATCATTCTTTGCTTTCAGGTTTGCGGTGAAAACATTCCCCACAAGTTTGAGCAAGTTTTGAATTGGTACTTGGACGTTGTTGCACAAAGACCCGAGGGTTGAGACGACGTCTGCGTAGAACCTGATCTCATCCAGATCTTCAGCCTGAAAGGAGACCATTGCATTCTTATAAAGCTTCCTTTTAAAAGTAATGTAAGTATCGACAAAAAAGGCTGTACTTTTGATCTATGAAAATAAAACATAATATATACATCTAAACAATAAAACATTTTTTCATTTGATTTTTACATACTAAGAATTAGAATAAATCTCATAAACACCCATCTCAACTAAAATTCTCAAAGCAAGATGGAGAATGTTCAAAAACATATTGAGGAAAAACCTTGAAATGCCAGCAAACAAGGCAATGGTATCCCATTACCTTACTTTTTTACAATCGTAACAGATTTATCTACCCATAAAAAAACTAAAATTTGAATCGAATCTATTTTTTTTTCACTGCTTCCACCCTGTTCTTTAACCCCCCTAACAGTCTCACCTTGGTGAGATCTTGAGAGAGACGGTTGATGATGTAAGAGACAACGCTCTCAAAGTTGGCGCTGATGCTGAGCTTGACCAGGTCTCTCACTTTATCATCACTAGGACACCTGGATGGGTCTGAATGAAATCATACGAATTATAAAACATTTAAAATGTGTTTGTTTATCAGAAGAGAGAACGTCAATATTGTAGGCCGTACAGTGCTTGTAAAAAGTAAGACGATAGTTCTGTTTTAAAAAAAAAAGAAACAAGTTAGAACCCACGAGGGACACCCCCCTCCCTCACCCATCCCTGACCATCTAACACAAAATACAATACAAAACCTTCAATACTTGTTTGACCATTGAATAGATCGCCTTGACGACATAATGAGAAAGAAAGGTAAGAAAAAAAACAAATTAAGAGAAGCACCAACTAGCTAAAAAAAATTCAGTTTAAATTTAAGGAATAAAAAATCAAGTGCAGCTCAACAGCACAAAGAATTACTTTGCAAACTGGTACCAACAATTTCAAAAAATTTAATATTCAAAAGTCAAAAGTACACCAGTACCTCCCAATTCTTTGACAATGCAATTCAAAAGGGCAAGATTTGCGTCGACAAGTTTGGTGTTGACATAGGCTCTGGAACCAATATTGGCCAGTAACTGAGAGGTCTCAGTCAGCACTGACGCCAAACAGGATTTCTTGAGTTCTTTAGACGCAGCAGCAGCATCATCCTCATCTTCAGTGGTGGCACTGAGAGTGGCAGTCTGGCAGTCAGCAAAGAGCAGAACCATCCTGGACACACTCAAGACCTTGTAGCCTTCGTACACAACACTAGTGTCAGTATCTGAAAACAACAAGAGGGATCCTCAATGATGATGTGGATGATGATGATGTTACGTTTATCTACACTTTAAAAAAAGAAACACAAACACAGACAGAAAGAGAGAAAAAGAGAGAGAAAGAGAGATAGAGAGAGTGAGTGAGAGAGAGAGAGAGAGAGAGAGAGAGAGAGAGAGAGAGAGAGAGAGAGAGAGAGAGAGAGAGA
>JAUEKX010421282.1:0-16664 GCA_031834005.1 Dendronotus venustus
TAATCAAAAAATTCAACAAGAACAAAAATCACAATTTAAGTACCAATGTTTTAAGAAACATTTATTTCACAATGTATTCAATGAAAAAAGCATACATACTAACAAAATGAAGAATGTACGACATAATGATAATGGGATTGGAAAACCTAAGAGAAAATGAGGACACAAGAAATCGTGACAACAAAATATGAAAAATACAATTTCTTGCAAAGGTGGCGCTGTAGAGATGTAGTAGAAGTAGTAGTAATAGTAGTGAATTGAATGAAATACAAAATAAACAAAACATGACCATAGGTCATGGGTCTGGCAATGTGATGAGAGCCCACACAAACCAAACCAGTATCAAATAAAAGACGCAAGGAAAATATTTGTACAACTGCTGCATGCATGGAATAAAGTATATCAATTTTATAATTATAATAAAGTAAAGACAGGTCTACATATACAACAAAAAAACAAAGCTTTATTGCGCCGGCATCCTAAACAAACAAAAACAAGAGAAGAAACCAAACAAAACAAAGAAAAACTACCATGTTCTCAACAGGCATACGTAGATTTACTTCTAAACCCACCTGATCTTCAGTTCGTTCATATAATATTTGAGGAAAGAGGGTTTACTTTATGCAAAGGAAGAATTCTAAAATAGACAGCCATGTGAAATGAATTTTTCAGGCGTTTCAATCAGCAAAAACAATGTACTCCATAAAAATCTCAACAGACTTCTCACTTTGCACAGCACAGACTTCAATCCATATTCGAAAAGACATTGAATATCATCAGTAGTGACTGACAGGCTGGTGAGAAGTAAGATTAAGAAACAATGGGACATTAGAATATTGCAAGACATGATTTTCTCGTCACGATTTTAGAAGACTTTCTCATTCCATCCAAAACATAGATACAAAAGAACCATTCACAGCATTGATAACAGTGTGTACTAAATACAAAACATCAGACATACCCTGTGTAAAAACTTCTTTTAGAATCTACTTTTCTACTTTTGCGCTCATCTCTTTTCATAGTCCTAAGAGATTTGTTTGTTCACGTAAAAGAACACATCAAGTACAGTATACCACAACAACTTGAAACTGGGGAGAAACAAAAACCTGCCAACCAACACAATCTATAAAACAAAACAATCGCACAAGAAAAAGAGACAAAACAAAGCTGAGCTCAACCTCTCACAAATATTACTCAATAAGATTGCACATCGAAGTCAGAAAGGTAAGCAACAGCCGACAAACAAACACACACACACACAACTAGAAAGTATTCAAAGACATCATGACAAAATTGGTCCTTGTGTAGTTTTTACGTACAGGTAAGAAATGGCAGTGCAGTAATGAATGAAAGCAAGGCCAGAACCTTCTTTGTAATGAAGTCGCACAAAAACACCATGCCTGTTTTTGGATATAAACGACAAATAATAAAAAAAAGAATAATGGTTCAAATTCAAGCTATAAATCTAAAAACAAAAGAGCACCACTATGTAATTGTAGACGTTAGCATTTCATCATGAGACGCCAATCACACTTAGCAGTTGGTGGTAGGTAAACAAAATAATCATTAATACGAGTTCATAATTGTGAGAAAAGAATATGTGAGCAATTGAAAAAGATATAATTTGCCTGATACGAACAAACAAAACACAAAGTGGACACAACTTGAATCCAAACACAAAAAATCAAGGTTGAAATGAATACAATACATAACATGCCACGCAGCTCTCTCTTATCAAAGCATTTCAACTTCTTTAACAATCAATGTGTGTGTCTCTCTAACAATTCGTACGCAAAAAAAGAATACGATGAAAAACACAACCATTAATCCTTTTAATATTATTATAATACATGTTTTAAAATAAAAGGCTATGGCAACAATTCATTCAATTAATAGTTTGCAATAATAATTAACTTTTTTGACTTCAACATTTTCAACTGAAATGGGGAGACAACAAATATTTTAAAAGTACAAAGAGTAATAAAATTTTAAAATATTTTTAATTTAATTCAATTTAATAATCATTGTAATAATAATAATAAATAATGACAACAACACAAAACAATAATGATAACGAAGGGGGTGGGGGGTTAGAAGAAGAAAAGTCAAGAATCACAATTCACTTGATGACTAGGGGGTAGTAGTTGTGCTAGTGTTTTAGTCCAACTGGTCATCTTACTACTAACTGAAGGCAGTGACCACGCATCAGCAATCACACAACAGTGATTCTCTCTCTTATCTTACATCCCTTTACTAACTTTACCATCAACAATACATGCAAGGACAGATTAATTAAACGAGTCTGGGAGATAGAAACATTGAATACAGTCGAATCTACTCTCTTCTCACAGGACAACTTCAACCACTTACAATTACACACGTCTTGCGCAAGAAATGTTAGTAACAACATTACAGTTCACTTATGCCTGAAAGAGTTCAAACAATGTAGCCTATATTAAATGTAGAATTTTATTTTGTATTTTGAAGTTTTACTATAAGTCCAACTCCAAGGGTCCTAACCTATCATATCAGCACTGGAAAAGTAAGTTGATAGTTTCAGTTATGTGGAGAGTGAGGTTCAATGCGAAAAAGACATTAAACAAGGAAAGTTACAACAGATTATAGTAATAGTATCAAAGTTGGTGACAAATACAATGCAACAATAATTTTGACGCAGCTAAGTAGGCCAAAATTAAAAATAATTCATTAACTAATGAATTTACTACTAATCCAACATGTTGTAAAGAGATGCAATGGTGATTGTCAGATCATCAAACAGTGGGACAATAGCATGTCTCAATACACGCACAACAAAAATGTTGATCCATTTTCAAGTTTAAGCATAAATTCTGACACATCTGACAAAACAATTTGATTTGTGAATGTGAAAACAATTTGAACTCATTATGAAATCTGCCGTTGAAAATAACAGTAACAGTGACTTTTGTTTCCCTTCTTTTTTTTTTAGCAATTTGCATTGTTAGCGGTGTATGAATAAATGTCAGACCAAATCATCCTATTGGTCATATTTATTCATCTTCCAGAGATTAGAAGTACATAGAAAGAAGAAAAATAGTAGAATAACTAAGCACACACAAAATGAGTATCAAATACATAGATTTTTTAAATATAAGAACATACTAACTAAAAATGGAATCATTGCATTAAATGTACACTGTTGATGGCAACACACTTCATCATCATCATCATCAAATAAATATGGACTGTATCTGATTTCATCATACAGGAAAACACGCACAACAAAATTGTTTTAAAATCACATGTGTACAAGTTAACAGAAAAATGTGCCTGTCGACCTATATTCCAGTAGCTACAACATGAACCTGGTCACAAAGTAAATCATGCATTGTGAATTGTGTAGGAGATTCATGGCACTAAAACGTACAAAACCATTCTAATTCTAGTCCTGACGTGAAGTCTACAGCCTAGTAAAATAGATTTTTTTTCCCCGGGGAAACATTTACCTCAAAAATATCATGAGTCGATAGTTTCTACCCTCAATCAAATCTATTGCCATCAACAACTTTTGTAAAAATAAGCAAGTGCACACATTAAAAGCTATAATAATAAATTGTTCCTTCCTCATAATACAAACTATCCTGTTTTACACATACTTTCCAGCACCAACAAGTCTTTTTATTTATCGAATTATAGCGTGGTACCATTGTGTAAAACAACAACAAGAAAGAGGACGTGAAGATATAAATGCAAGATTCACTCAAGAAAACATTAAGGTGCTAACAAAATTATAAGTGTAACGAGAACAACCCACGCACATTTCTTCTTCTTCAATAATTCCATAAATTCTGAGGGACATGAACCAAGTAAATATATACTCGTTTTTGATCACTTTCAATTAATTAATTTGACAATAATAATCTGTCTTTTAGTTAACTAGCTCTATTAATGTCAGAGATAATACAATATAATATACTAGCATTGAAATATTTTCGCGTTCATAAATATAAAAACATTTGATAAAAGAAAAAGCAATCGTAACAGATTTGAGCTTAACTTTCTCCAAAAGTAAAAACAAATGAAATTACTATAATAATCAACAATATGATAATATGCCGAACAAGTTTTCATTACTACAATAATGATCATTATGATAATATGCCGAATAAATATTCATTACTACCATTATGCTATATTTCTCTCTCATTTTCTCTGCATGTAGGGCAAGGTAAGACAATGAATGTAAGCACAAATCTTGAATAATTAATTAAAAGCAAAAGCTCTATAAATCTATCTTACTTGTATTTGTAAGCATTGGTGACAGAAGTTGATATATTAAGAATTCTTAGAATTCAAACTCACAGACCTTAAAAATTTCACAATATCAACACGCTCTCGAATCGTTTCTCGCATGCGTTTTAGCGTAATCCTTCTTCAATTCAATCAAAGATCATCCGGTTAAAATGTGCTTTCCTTCCTGATTGGAACGTCGTAGAGTCAGAAGCTATCCACACATTCCAACCGTTATATTTCTTCTCAATGACAACTACTAATTAATGCATTCTTGTGATCTAAGAAATATGATAACAAAAAAGTGATAAGGGAAAAAAATAATAATTATGAAACTAGCCGCAGCATCACAAACCCTGCAGTAACACGAGAACTAACAGGGACAGCAATAAAGTACTAATCGTATTTCATAATTATTACAACAATACATTTACGATTGAACTATCCCCTCAGGCAATGTAAGAGTCAAGAGGAAAATAGATGACACATCCAATAACATTAGAAATGATTATGTGTTCAAAGTAGACTTTAAGCGAAAATAAGTAAGAATGAGACAATTCTGAATTCATTTAAATCTAAAGGTATAAATGTGAAGTATTCTGGTGTGACATTCAGTATTTCTTAATAATAATATACCAATATGAAATTCGTAATAAATCACAAGTCTAATTAAAAAATTGGTAAAAACTCACTAACGCAGTACACCACCTTGACATCCTGGTTCTCACAAGAATAGGATTCCAAGCTCAAACAAGCTGGGGCAAGAATAACACCATTGAACCAATTCAAACATTCCCTGTTTCCGTTATCTTTCTGTCCACGCCGGGCTCCACAATTCTCCACGAACAAACAACTCACATCTCTGAATCTAGGTACGTGAGTCGTTATGTAATGTTTTAAGCCAAATCCATCCTTTTGCTGTTCTCTTTTTCAAGTAGTGGAAAAGAGAATTCACACCTCCTTTGTTTTAGGATTTGAGATATAATATAAAAAGTCATTGAGAAAGAACCCTAACTCAACGCACGAAAGACGCTTCCCTGTAGTCCTTTGGATCCATGGAGAAGAATTCCTCCAGCTTCCATTGAAGCGTTTCAAAAGTCGGCCGTTCAATTTCTTCCTTCCGCCAACAGTCCAGCATGATGTCGTACAAGGTCTTCGGGCAGCCCTGGGGACACGGCATGCGGTAGCCGTGTTCTACTTGGTGTAACACTTCAGCGTTGGTCATACCTGGTGGAAAACGAGGGGGAAAAAGAAAAGGCCCAAAATAGATATTAATATCAATAATAATAATAATAATGATAATAATAGCAACAAAAGGCAATATTGCGACATTCATCTCAAAGCGCATTAAAAGATACAGATAGTTTTAATATAACTAATTGTCAATCTTCCAAAGAAATATCCAACATATCATTATAAACTTATCAAACAAGTGATGACAATGCTTCTCCAGCTATTACAGTTTATTTATTTTTAGTTAAGTCCAGGAGCACGAATACAGCTGTTAAGGGATACAGTTATTATAGTCGTTCAGAGACGAACAGATAGGCAGAGATAGAAAGAAGATCAGAGAAACTGACGGACTGGCAGAGAAAAAGGGGATGGAGATGAAAACAAGAAAGAAATCAATTCAGTTGTTGAGGGACATAGTTATAGTCATTCGGAAAAGGCCAGACAAATAGAAAGACGAGAGAGACGGACAGACAGGCAGAGAAAGATGGAGAAAGGTACAATCAAGGAGAAAGAGATCAAATTATGAATTCATTGCATGTCCGTACCTGGATATGGCACCCGTCCGTAAGTGACAATCTCCGTCAACAAGATCCCGAAGGACCAGACGTCAGACTTGATGGTAAACCGGTTGAAGTTGGCTGCCTCGGGAGCTGTCCACTTGATGGGGAAACGAGCTCCTACTCGGGCTTCATACTCATCCTCCTATGAAAAGATAAGATCATAAATATTCAAACATAAATTCGATTACTGAGAACTCATCAACACTTTTTTTTTATGCCGTACATAGCAAGGACAAAAAAATAAGGGTGGAGCTGCTGATTTGATTATTATTCTTTTCTACATTTCCATGCCAATAATTATTTCTTAAAAACTCTTTGTTTTATCTAATCAATTGTAATTAGCATTTTTCATAAATTTCCCGAGTGTATAAGATATGATTGTGATAAAAACTTGACCCATACCTTGATGACTCGTGCCAGACCAAAGTCGGCGATCTTGACGTTGTTATTATCACCAACCAGAATGTTCCTGGCCGCCAAGTCTCGATGGATGTAGTTCTGAGATTCCAAGTAGGCCATGCCACAGGCAATTTGAGCACCAACGTCGATCAGGGATGGCAGCTTGAGGATTCTGCCTTTACCTGTATATGCATCAATAAATATATTTGAGCACAATCAAAATGATTGAAATGAAAAATGAGTTCTATCTTTTTGAACATTTAACGGTTGATCTGAGTGCAAGCGCATTTTTAGGGGCCTTTTTGTTTTCATTATCAACAGAACCAGACTAAAACCATATTTTTTGGTACCGAAATTTGGGACAAGAGGTAATGTTTCTGTTTCAACCAAGGCAAGTTCCAAACTTACAAATAGTTGTTAAGGGAGGATTTGTGTGAGGACAGCAACAGAAATATCTAATCCCAACATGATGGGAATCAAGTGTGAACAGACTAGATATTTATCTAACACAGTATACTCTGACAAATCACGTACCTTGTAAAAATTCCAACAGGCTGCCATTCTTCATGAGTTCTGTGATGATGTAGATTGGCTCGTCCTGAGTACACACAGCGTACAATTGGATCAGTTTCTCATGACGCAACTTCTTCATAATTTGAGCTTCTGCCAAGAAGTCTTTGGGATCCATTGTACCTGAAAAATACAAGAAATTACTGATTTAAATTTAAATATCCATATCAGAGAACGTAAAACTCATTTTTTCTCTTTGAATCAATGGCGGTCACAACAGAATTTTAAAAGCCTTTTTACAATATATTGAAATTTCTTTACATTGATATCCAAAAACAAATTCTAATATGCATGCTGGTATATCAGAATTATTAAAGATGTCGAGAGAGTAATCGAGCATTGGTAGTCAATGAAATAAAATCAATGAAAGTAATACAAAATCAACTATTATGTATCAACTAGTATCAATACCAACAAGTTGGGAGTTTGAATCCTTGGACAAAATAACATAAAAATATATAGATAGAACATATGTCAGTATACAAATCACAATATATACAAATAAAAAAGGAGAGTAAAAGACGTGTCAGCCAAACCTGGTTTGAGTGTTTTGATGGCCACTGGGGTAGTGTTGTTCCATAGCCCTTCCCACACCTCCCCAAATTGGCCGTGGCCAATCTTACGGATCAGTTTGAGGGAGCTCTTGGGGATTTCCCACTGGTCTTTGGTGTTGTAGGACAAGCCAACCGTCTGAGGCTTCTCAATCTGAAAATTGAAAGGCATGAAAACAGTCACAGTACACATCTATCTGTTCATTTCATATTTTATTGCCAAAGTATACATCTATCTATCCCAGTACAAATTAATTTGTTCATTTTATATTTTACTGATACTCCTCGATCAGGAAATTCAAAGGCATGAAAACAATCACTGTATACATCTAGCACCCCAAAACATAATGATTGTGATTCCATGTTTAATAGTTGTTCTATGTCCACCACTAAAATAAGATTTATTACAAAATACATGAGAGAGAAAATCATACAGAAAGAAAAAGGCAGGAAACCAAGGTTGTCATCAAACCATCTTATTTCTTCTTACCTGTGAGCAAGGCTTTCTGAGATTGACGCACAATCCATCAGAATCAGCACTGTAATGGTCGGAGAGATCTGACAATGTTCTAAAGGTAATCCTTCGAGCAATGAAGAAACCACCTTCGTCCAACTGCCGAATACGGTAATGCTTGACAGTGTCTCCATCTCGCACTGTAAAGATAAAATGATGATAAAAATTGCTCAGTAAAGTAAATCTATGAAAGTAAAGAAAATACAACTCAAAGGGATATTTGACTTATCATTATTTGCTTTTCACTCAATCCTGTCATTATCATAAAATAAGAAAATATGATCAATACATTTAATGAATCCTACTCATTTCTGATTAATTGTGAGTTTCCCCAGCTGCATCATCTTAAAAATACAACCCCCTCCCTTCATTGAAAACAATTATTGAAACATGAATAATTACCAGACAATGAATAATCATTTCTCCTGCTTTCACTGTCTCTTATCAAAAACGCTCCATGTTCATTTTCAGGCGACAAGAGTTTCTTTTCTGCTTCAACCCTCTTGATTTTACCAAAGTACCATCTGAAAGAGAAGACCAAAATTTATGAGAAAAAATTAACAAAAAGGAAAAACAAGGATTTAAAAATGTCTATCTGCATGCATGATTTTTTTTTTAATTGACATCATTTTTACCCTTTATCTGTGTTTGATTGTTTTATGAGATTTATAGACAGCGTCAGCCAATCATCATAATATTTTGATGAATACAACTAAAGAAAGCGTATGCTATCATAATAAGACACACTCAGGACAAACAAGGAATAATGAATGGAATTAACAATATAAATATTTCCGTTAAAAGTAGCAAGCCAATATAAGCTACATATAGGCCTACCCCCTACATCTTTACTATTCGCCCCAACAACCCTTATAGATTGAATCCACCTTTATGTTTATAATTTTGTGTTTTGAACGAATCCGACAATTAAACCTGTCACAAGTTGATACTTTTTTTAGATATTTATCCTAGAAGTCCAAGTGGCACTACTTTCTTCTTCGTAAGATGGCAGTGAATAAGAGGTAAAGAGAGCCTTTGGTTTAGGTTTTTTGGGGGGGAGAGGTGAGTTTTTGGGGAGAGAGGTAGGTTTCAGGGGAGTGTCCCCACTGATTATACATAAAAGAGCAACTTGTGGTTATCATTTTTAATGTCAGATTCATTAAAAACACATAAAAAACATTGAAAAATGGGTACAAAAAATGTCGGGATTAGGGTTTGTTTCCGGAGGAGAGACTGAATATCTTTATAATTAAAAAACAATAAACTTGCGACAGGTTTTAGTGTCAAATTCGTTCATAGCCTAATTGACTAAAATATATTTCTAAGTATTTGACGAAAAGTAAAAAATAACCATCTAACCACACCCACTTTCCCGTTCCCATGAGAATGGCAAAGCTAATACTTACGCCTCAGATTCCAAACTTTTCAATTTTGCTACATAGTTGGATGGAATGTAGCCCTCCTTTTTAGATGTCTTGGATCTAGCATACCACCAGTCTCCCTGTGTATCATTGATTATTTCTAGATGTTCACCTTTCCTAAATGATAAATCCTCATCTGTACGAGCATCATAATCATAAAGAGCAACGAAAACCTTCAGTTGACCAGCACTGGGTACTTCACTAGTAGTCTCTGTTTTATGCTGTGGAGATTGGTTTAAAGGAGATGCACTTCCCTGTGAATTATTTGTATTCCCAACAGAAGCACCAACAACACTAGTTAAAGCCCCGTTTTCAAAACGACTTGGGGATGCTTCACCGGCATTGGTAGAGACTGGCTTCGAGTGGGTACCCCCGAAGCAGTTACCCATTGTTGATAAGGGACAGTCACATCAATCAAACGTTCCTTAATTTCTATTCTTACTCCAAAATGTATGTTCGAAAAGAAACTCAATAAATGTTCCACAAAGAATGTTTACAGTCGATCCAGTGTCATTAGGTTCTTCGTAGGCTAATGTTATTCTTTTGTTGCAGTCTGATTCATGAGTGTGTGTGTTGCCTTCGATGGATGAATATTGAAATGTTGAAAACATTTGATTTTCAGCATTACTTCACTGGAAAATATTTTATTTAAAAGCATACATTGTTTCTATTACATTATATACGCATATTTTTGTGTATTTTACAATATTTTAAGCATTGAATATTGGACTATTTAATATCAAAAAGCCTTATTGTCGCTAAAAATGACATGCTGACGTAAGCTCAATTTTCATTGGCTTACAGACGCGGAACTAAGACAAAGATCTTTCAGTGGTCCAATGAGTGAGGGTTTTTTATTCTGCCATCCAATAAAATATTTTATTCCGCTTTCCTGTTTACATCGATAGCGCGCCACTTCGGACTGTGTTCAGTGTTCTATTCTGTGTGTGTATTGCTAGGAGAAATCGAAACTGCAACTCATCGGGGGAAGTGAAGATCTTGTATACGTTTATCGTTTTTGCTCACGATTTCTAAACCGGAGAAAGTTTCATCCATCATGACTTTAAGTAACGGGGCACTGGTGAAAATTCTGAATGGACAGACACCAGAAAATCCAATATTTCAGTTGATCAATGCTCGGAAGATAGGATCCACAACAAACTCTGGTGTTGACCGCTACCGTCTCATTGTCTCAGATGGGGATTACATGTATTCTCATGTTATGCTACCTGCTCAGCACAATCATTTGATAGAATCAGGAGATATGGCAAATCTGGCTATTATCAAAGTGAACAAGTACCTGTGCAATGTCGTCAATGGTGACAGAAAAGTCCTTATACTTGTGGATGTCACTGTGGTGGACAAAGGTTTGTAACAATTTGCTTTCATGCCCTTTATATCTTATCATTCTACTCTTCACTTGTCATTTTCTTCCCAAAAATGAATGATGGTACGTTGCTGTAGGATGTAAAATGTCAAACTTACTGGGACGAGAAAAGATGACAAATCCAATGATTGTTTCAAGCAAGAGATCTAGTATAGTTATAGGCTTAGTACCCGATTATAATTATAGCCAGCTAGAATTGAATTAACACATAATTAAAAATAGTAATAGCCTAGTTTAATAGCAGGAAGAGAATATGCAGGTTTGAGGGTTTGCTTGGTTTTGTTTTAGTCTTATCAGCAGGATTCCTGTTACGGTAATACTTGGGCAACAATTATTGTAGAAGCTCCAACTCCAAGGCACCTATCTCTATATCCTCAGTTTTGAAATTTACTCATTGATTCAAAAGTTGATAAAAATTAAATTCAATCCCTACTTATATTATATTCTCAACAGGTAGTGATCGCATTGGAGATCCTGCTCACCTGAATCCGGGCCAAATTCCATCACTTTCTGAAACCAAAGCGGAGCCACCAAGCAATGCCAACCAGCCAAGCTCGCCAAATGGAAAAGTATTGGTAATTTCAGTCAGTCTTATCCTCAAATGATAAACTTTTTTTCAGAGTGAATATCTGGGCCTATTGGTAAAGATAGACCCAAGGTTTGCAACATCCTCTATACATTTTTCTCTTATCACAAAGACCATAAAGAGAATTAATCGACATTCATCTCTACTATAAGAAAATTATATATTTTTGCAGTTCACTGCCTTGTCAAGTGTCTTTTATACTTCTTTATTACGTTACATTTTTGCACACTATTACTATGTATTTGGGGTTTTTTTTCATTATTAATTTGATTATTATTGATTTTATATTTTCTTTTGATTGCAGACCTCTGCCAACAATAACAACAAACCTGTTGCTCCCACAACGCCACAACTCAATAAGATGGGGTCTACTCCAGGTACTCCAGGAGGTAGTCGGATACATCCCATCGCATCCCTCACCCCGTACCAAAACCGATGGCGAATCAGGGTCAGAGTTACCAACAAGGGGAACATCAGAACATGGAATAACTCGAAAGGGGAAGGTCGACTTTTCAATGTGAACTTGTTGGACGAGAGTGGAGAGATCAGATGCACTGGCTTCAATGATGCAGTCGACAAATTCTACAACATGCTAGAAGTTAATAAAGTCTACTTTTTCTCCAAGTGTACTTTAAAGACCGCCAATAAGCAGTACAACACGACTAACTGTGACTATGAAATGACCATGAATCCAGAAACCATCGTAGAACCTTGCGACGACAATGACGATGAGTTGCCCACAGTGACCTTTGACTTCATTCCCATTTCAAAATTACAAGACTGCAAGGCAAATTCTAACGTAGACATATTGGCTGTCGTCAAGTCCTTCAAGGATCTCGGTACAGTTACCAGCCGTGCTACGCAGAAAGAATTACAGAAACGGGATATTCAGGTCGTTGACAAGTCCGGGGTGGCGGTCAGTCTTACTCTTTGGGGAGATGACGCTGTCAAGTTTGATGGTGCAGGCTTCCCGATTCTTGCTTTGAAAGGAGCCCGTGTTTCGGAATTTGGTGGTCGGTCGCTGTCCGTCGGTGGAGGAACCACGATGATAATCAACCCAGATACCAAGGAGGCTCATGTTCTGAGGGGTTGGTTTGACGAGGAAGGCCGTAATCAGAACTTTGACTCGTTCCAGAGTGAAGGGGGCTCTGGAAGTCAGTCCAGCAACTGGAAGACTTTCTTGCAGGTACAGTGTACTCTCTTATTGCCATTGCTTGATGCATTGTACACAGTGCTTACTTATTTTTGCTTTCTTTATCAGTTAACCTTTCGGTGTAAGGTCAGTGCTTATTCATCTTAGCTAAAGGGCAGAGTGCCTCAATTCACTTTGATAATGAATATAATTATAATGATAATTTGAAATTCTGACCTGCCTGTAAAAAGAGTCACTGTCAGCTATGAGATATTTAATTTGATGGGTTTGTTCAAATGCCCTGAGGGGATGCTGGATATTATGAGATGCAAGTAGTGTACCTCACTAACTGTAAAAGGGTCAGGTCAACCTGCGAAAAAGACCACTTGTCCATGCTCCTGTGGATCTGGCTCTTACTCTTAGGAAGTTTTACAATAAATATATCGATGGGTGGGTTTGGAGTTTTGGTTGCTGGGAGGTTTGTTTTTTAGTGGAAAATTGTGGCTTTCACATTTACTACTTTTTTAAGGCAGATCTACACATCTCTATTTGTGCTGGATCAATTTAAAGAGCCCTGGGGAATCTGCTTTATTTAATTTACTTTATTCTCCTTACACACATGAGTAAACGAAAAAAATCAATTTCTTTTCTAGTTCTTCATTTGCTTATCTTCCGCGTAGGAAGTTATGAGTGCCTTTGATGGATTTAATTCTAGTCTACTTCTGTTTTGTATATCTATACGTATTCTAAGTGCTCGCTTCACACAGACAGCCGTTCCTTCTTTTGTTTTGTTATCCATTGCATTATACCGCTTTCGTCCTACTCCATTCTCAGTCTGGAATGATGAATGAGGTAGACACCCCAAAAACCACCCTTGACAACAAAAAACAAGAGCTGGGAAACACAATGGATCAATAACTACAAGCAGGGGATTAGCCCACTGTGTCTGTCCTTGAATGGCGCTATGAGCAATACACAGGACACATTACTCAGCTGCTAACCACACAATTTTTGTTGTTGCCCTAGTGTTATCTCTCATTTATATGTGAAAATGAGAGAACCTACACTGCAGGCTACGCTTCCTTCTTCATTGTACATACCTTGTAAGGCTTATACTTATACTGTACATCCTCTGTCGTCCTTTCAGGCCAAGACAGAAAACCTCGGACAGGGAGACAAGCCAGACTACTTCACTGCCAAGGGGACTGTCGTGTTTCTGAAGCGAGACAACTGCTTGTACCAGGCCTGTCCTTCTGCTGACTGCAAGAAAAAGGTCGTCGACCTTGGAAATGGCCTCTACAGGTGTGAGAAGTGCGCCAGAGAGTTCCCCAACTTCAAATACAACATGATTCTCAGCGCTAACATTGCTGACTTCTCGGACAACCAGTGGATCTCGTGTTTCAAGGAATCGGCAGAGGTCATGGTTGGCGTCACGGCTGACGAGCTCGGTGCGTTGCGCCAGGACGACGAAATTGGTTTTGACAACGTGATGCAGGAGGCTTTGTTCAAACCCTACATCTTCAGACTGCGCACCAAGATGGACACGTACAACGATGAGAGCCGATTGAAGACCGTGTGTATGACGGCGACGCCCATAGATTGGGTCA
Organism: Dendronotus venustus; assembly: GCA_031834005.1. Classification (NCBI taxonomy): domain Eukaryota; kingdom Metazoa; phylum Mollusca; class Gastropoda; order Nudibranchia; family Dendronotidae; genus Dendronotus; species Dendronotus venustus. Next base: position 14,230 of record JAUEKX010421282.1, read on the forward strand.
ACTACGGAAACCATTTGGTGGAGGAACTGGGGAAGTTGGGTGTCTAACTCGCATCATCTCGTCTTGATACAGAAGACTGGCTGTACTGTGAGGGATTGATTTTTTATCTTCTTGCATTATGTTAAAAGCCAAAATGGCTCTTAAATTCACTTTCCTATACGAGCTAACTATTGGGCAACTGACGTGTCAAAAAATCATTTATATTTCTTGCTTTGTCATCAATGTGAGTATTTTTAGAGGGTAGTTTTTAAGAATACACACTTGTTTACATTTCATACTTTAAATTTGTGTAAAGAGTAAAGAAGCTTTTTTTTAAAGTACTGTAACTGATATGACTTGATACAAAAACTACTTTGAAATAGGTTTACCCTTCTTTCTTTCTCATTTACCTTCATACTTTTTGGTACCAGAATATTATTTACCCATGTTATGTATCCGATTGGCATTAAGAAGAATGGAAAATTGGCAGTCACTTGATCAAAACAGGACCAATGGCAATTCCTAGGGTATCCATGATTTTTTTAAAGAAAATAATTATAACATTTTTCCACGGCAGACATTGATTATATTGATGAAACATGCATTCTGTGTTAAAACTGTTCGGGCAAAGACAATGCCGTCTGTAACCAGGACAGGAAAGTTGTGTTAGAATAGAAGTGATGTGCTTGAATTTGAGTGGGGTATGTTTGAGATATGATGCTTAAACCTTACACCAAAAGGTACAAAAGGTAAATTGATCAAGAAAGAAAGATGTTTGAGGATGAATGTGATGGACTAATTTGGCTATGTATTAGGAGTTACCCTGCCTTTAACTTTTACTTTTTTATGAACTCCTGAACTAGATCTAATTGTTGAGATTGTTACAGTTACAAACCAAATGAGTCTTGTTATGTATTTCCTTCTCATTAAATTTAAATTTTTGATCAGTTCGGGCAATGACATCAGTCAGGTATATAAAGTGTTAGACTAGTCTTTTCAAATTTGTTTTTCTCTTGATATTAATATTATGATATTGCTGTTGTTGTTTCTTTATTGTTTTTTGTTTTATTTTGCGTCATATTGAATTTCGGCTTGTTGTGAATCTATATTAATAATAGGCACACTTGGGACCTGTTCTGACATCTCCGTCAATTCTGGGTCGATTTAAAAATTGCTTTGTGTTTTAAAGTGAAGATCAGAATTTTAGCTGCACAAGAAAGAGGTGAACTGGGGGTACTACATTTCGTACCTCGCTATCTGTTCCAGCAATACTTTTCAAACAGGTGAACTCTGACCATGTTTTCCTTTTTGTTGCACTCATTAGCACAGGGGTGTGTACATGATGCGAATTGATTACAATCCTCGCTCAGCCATGGAAGAAATTTGAAACAGATGACGTCGTCAGTTACTTTCTTTCTTACGTTTTTGCACTTATTATTATTATAATATTATATATATTGGGTCGTCTTAGTCAAAGTTTATAAGACTATTTACATGTATGTGGAATATCCACGGACCGACTATGACTGATATTTTGTTGCCATTTGTTAACAACCTGAAATATGTTAACTCCAATCTTATGTTGATTGAAGTCAAAAGGGATGGGGGGGTGTATTGGTTAACTTTTGACTCAATAAGATTTTCCTGATAAGAATACAGTACATGTAGTATGATTTATAAATACTTCCACTTCCATTCAGATCTTATGTACTACTATACTTTGTACCCTTTGTTTATTGATGATGTTTCAATGATGAAATGTGTTCTATTCGTATTGGCATTATTATTACATAATGCACCCTTTATATTTTGTTACCCTATCTTTTTTAAGTTTTCAATATATAAATTGAAATGGGTATGTATATATTTTTGTATTCATTGGATAATGTGAATGACTTATATTTCTGCTCTGTCACTGACTGCAAAGCACGTTTGTTACTCTGAATCATTTATTTGTGATTTAAAATAAAAGTCAATTTTGTTTCACTCTTGTCTTTGTAATTACATTTATCAGGTAGCCTATACTTTTGTTGTTGGATTGTCTATTTTGTTGTTTTTAGTGTAAAGTGGCTACCTGATGGTCGGACTGCTTCATGCTGCTTTTGTTGTCTAGTCTATGTCATTGGTCATTGACCATTTAGGATTAGAACATCATAGCTTAATCACTACATGAACATGTATGAGTCTTGCTGTAGGTGCAGTCGATGATTCGAATCCTAGTCCCAACACAAGAACGTTTTTATGGCTTTGTTGTTTTTGCTGCATTCAAGTCATGTCAAAGTCCTATCTTTGATGAATGTGACATTTTCTGTGTTTGGAAAAATAATGTAACTTTACACATCTAGACTGGGGTTATTCAGATCACTGACACTGGATACACCAGGACTGTGGTTACTAGGGTCATCTGGGGTTATTCAGGCCACTGGACACACCAGGACTGGTTACTAGGGTCATCT
>JAUEKX010421392.1:0-16656 GCA_031834005.1 Dendronotus venustus
AACATTGTAGATATTTGTGTTGCTGTTTGCAAAAAAATGTCATAAATGGTATAACTTTGCTGGGATCAGCTGAATCCATAATAGAAATTAGGTCGTTATTTAAACTAGTACTTGTAGCAGATGTTTTCAGTTCTTTTTGTAGCTTTCTAATTTGATTATCGACTTTTTATTTTCAATTCAACAATTTTGCATAGTTATATATTTTCTGCCACTCTGGTGATGTTAGTGTGACAGGAGCATTTGATTTAGCTGGTTCCTGGAGTGTATTCTATTTTCTTTTCACGTAATGGGGATGTTGTTGTTCTTTAAGATAACAAGCAGAATATTTTATAATTTTACTCAACCGTCTTTTGGACAGTTAAAAGTTCTAATTGGAGTTTCACAGGGAACTCAAATTTTTGGCATAGAGTGGGATAGTATATATTATATATATTATACATATAGTCTGATTTGTATGTGAGACCTTGACAGATCTGAACATTATCTATTTCTTGAATTAGGATACTTATATTTTTAAATGACAAATTATATTTTTATATAGCTCATTTGATTTTGATATCAGCCAGTTGTATACTATTTTATAATTTAACTCATTGTCAATTAGGATTTCTAATTTTGACACAAGATGTTGATCATCTTGTTTTAAAACTGATAAATTGTTATTATATTGTTATTTATTTTCCCCTTTTGAGTTAATGATTTCTAACATTTTTGAGTTAATGATTTCTAACATTTTTGAGTTAATGATTTCTAACATTTTTGTTGTTGTTTTGAAATTTAAGAAGCATTTAGGACAGCTGGTTCAATTTTTTGAAATACTCAATTTAATCAGTCTTGGGGCGGATAGGACTTTATTGGTAGATTAAGGGTCGGTAGAGAACCTGGAATCCTGGTAGTTTTTGTTTGATTACGAATTAAACACTCTTCGTTACAATGGAGCTTGCACGTGTGCACCTACGTTTTATCTGACTTTTTAAACTCTTGTCAATTACTCGATCTTTAGTAATAATATTTGCAATTTTTTCTCTCCACTGAGTATTGTATTCGTCATTTCCTGTTGGGACACGAAATATAGAAATCCCTTTACTTTTTCTAGAAGTTAACATCCAAATATAGAGCAGTTTGCTCCTGGCATCCTACTTTTTGGCTTATAATATGGCTTGCAGAATATTATTACGGAAAAATCTATGCACCTATTAGGGGCCTGGGAACGATAAACAAACGTTGACTGAGTTCCCGTAGCAAGCTAGGCAGAATTCCCGCGAGTCTCCAGACTAATTATTTTTACGTCTATGGTGTAATGTAAAACGTTGCGCAGCATAAAAATGCTACAAAATACGTCATTATTTGAAGACAAAAGGTTTTTGACCATATTGCGCATGCGCAATTTTGAAAAAGGACCTGGAAAAGAGGGTTTTCCTGTTGGAAATCATGGGGCATTTTTTTCACGTGATCTATATACCCTAAGGAGTCATTAGGCAAAGTTTCAGCTTTATAAAAATTTTTTTTTATAAAGCTGAAATAATCAAATTCGACCGGACTAAAAGTTAAGGTCAGAACTGCGACTTTAGGTTAGCAATATGAAGTCAAAGATTTTTCAGGATGCATGCTTGTCGTTATAAAGAACCCACTGTTGTTGTATGTCTATATAAGTATATACATGTCAGTTAAGCTTGTGTTATTGCTGCTCCATAAAGTAAAGACGCAGGTTTGTGTATCGACAAATTATCTTGACCGCACATTATTGTTTGGGAAAGAAAATAAATTAGCAATTCCAAAAAACTAATAAAAAAATGACATTATATTGTAAAAATCCAAAAAGGAACAATAGAATAAAGAAATATAAGCAAAACCATGTTAATTAAGTAATTAAGTTCAAGTTTTCAAAAACAGGTGATGTTGTATAACTTCTAAAAAGGAACAAATAAGTTGCCAAATAATAAAAAACAACTTAAAAAAATTATATCATATAATAACATAATAAACTAATAAAGTGGAAAAATATTTTCCTTCGTAGAATGTTTCTATTTTTTAAATAATTAATAAAAATTTCCCCCAAATTTGAAGGAATTGGTTTATGCATTCCAAAAAATTATTTCTAAATTCCAAAACAACAGGAAATGTCAAAAAAAAAAAAAAAAAAAAAAAAAATCGTTTTTCAAATTACCGTTCAACCAAGTACCACCGTAGACGCATGTCCAGAAAATGTGTGATTTATTTATTTTTTATTATATATACTAATGCATTTTTTAACTGAGTTCAAATTTTATTTTCAATTTTAGTAGACCAGTGGAAAATTTAAGCACCAAATTCTGGAGAATCATCCTCTGTAAAATCACCATAACGCCACAAGTTGATCTGAAGATAAAATTAGATAAATATATTGCAATAAACCTAAACCTATATTATTGTAAAAATCATTTCATGAAAAAATAATCATTTTCCAGGAGTTAAAAGGACAATTCTTTATAGGGTTAAATCAACTCTAATTTTTACATATAATATAATATATATAATATACGACAACCTTTACATTTTGTCTCAGTTTTAGTAATAACCTTTCAAGCAAAAAGTTTGAACCTCGACAAAGCATTGTGCTAAATAGATTTGAATACGTTGGAGAAAATTAGTTAACTTACTCTGTTCTTTCGGGCTTTTTCTTGGGCAGCATTGTAGTCAGCGATCAATTTCTGCAAGCGTTTTTCTCTTCTCCTTTCGACCATAAGAACACCGTTAGTAATTAGAACATTGGCAATATCTTGTTTCGTTTCAGGATTGGTTAATGTGACAAAATCTTGATTGTTAAATTTGTACTCGGTGTTCAGAGAGAATTCACGGTTCTAAAAACAAATAAACTCATATAACAGTAAGTATCGTACAATTTTTACCAATAAGCGAATAAAAACATCATTATGTAACTAAAGTACAGAGTAACAGTAAATCAAATTACAACTCTTAACAAGTAGAATTACCACTAGCACTGTACCGGTTCTGTTTTCCTTAATCCAAAGGTTACGTATTTATTTTACAAATTTTTATTATTCATTGGAAGAATTACATTCAAATGGAGGATTATGAAATTCTTTTATATACAATATAACAACTCTGTGTTTGTTCTTACTGGAAAATTCGAAAAAGTATTTATTACAAAATAAAATAAAATAAAATAATTGTACATACAATTGCTTCTTTGGCGAAAGATTGCATTAAGTCATAAACATTCTCTTCCTGTAAAAACAAAAAAACACTTACATAAAGATTGATTTTTCTTTTTTTACACTTTTTTAAATGCTACATAAAGAAGAATATTCTTACATCAGTTGGAACTTTAACGCATGCTAATGTATATTCGCGAGCTTGAGATGGATAACTGAAACAAAATCAATAAACATTAATAAATATACTATTAGATATTAAAAATATAATTAAAATACAAAACGAAAATGCGACCTACCTGGCAAATTGAGGAGGCAAGTTAGCTAATTTGGTAGCTGAAATAATTTCTCTCTAAAAAAATGATATACAAATTAGAAGTAGAAGTCATTATCTAACTAAATGCAATATTTAAATTATATTTACTTTCACTTGACGACACAATAAATCACATTATATTAAACCGATTTACAACTTGAATGTGTAGCATACTTACATTTCCATAGTCAACAAAGAGAACATGAACCTTCTCAAGGGATTCGACTTTTTCAATTCGAGCACGATACCATAAACCGTCCACTGCAAAAACAGCAGCAACCAAATCACCTTTGCGTGGTGTGAGTGAACCAGGTAATGGAGGGCTTTCTGTTAAATCTTGTCTGAGTTGTTGTTGCATTTGCTCAAATTGAGTGGCTATTAAAACAAAACAAAAATTAACTAGAAATTCATATTTAAATGAATATACAAAAAAAAAAAGAAGAGTTAATACGAGTTGTTCCTCGACACGTAGAGTAGCAAATTAAGTAAAAACTTACCATTATCAAGACTTTGAGCCCAAAATGTAACACCAGTTGTAATCTCTGTAACAATGATTTTTTTGTAATTTGTTTTACGCTCACTTTCTTCAGTAACAACAGTTTCCTTTACTTCATCCACATGATCTTTCCATATTCCAATCTTCTTGGCTTTTGCTTTTTCTTGAGTCATCTCTAATTCTTTGAAATAGGCAGTTCTTTCGGCAGTAAAATGAACTTTGGATAATCCATTCTCAACGAGGGCTAACGACAAGTTCACATTATCAACAAACAACCATCCAATCATGTTTCCACCTTTGTCAATACTTTCAACCTGCACTTCAACCTATAAAGCAACATCATTAATATAAAATTAGCTAATTTAATTCACATCTTTCAAGATTCTCGTTTGTCGACTATTACTGCTTCAGTTCAGCGTAATATTAAAAATTATGTAGCATAATATCCTGTTTTTGTGACTTTTTGTGATATATATTCAATATATAATTCGTGTCATAAGGCTATTTATTGTTGCTATAACTAGTATTGATTTCTTTAACTATCACGATCGAATTACTTTTGTAGCCATTCAAAAGTAATTCTAACAACGTTTACTTACTTCACGTTGTAAAGCCATTTCTTTACTGAATTTGAAAGCTTCTGGTCCCATCAACTCGTCTTCAGAAATTTGAGTTCCTGATGGAGTGAAAGCTTTCATTCTTGGACAACTAATGCCAGCTAATAAGAAGGTCAACAAACAGGTTTCCTTTGCTAGATATAATCGAAACCGTGAACCACTTGCACAGAACTCAACTATAGCCATAGATCGCCCAGCACGTTGAAGGAAAGGAAGAAATTGACGAGCTTTGTTAACATCACCAGATAAATCAGCGATTCTGTGAGCTGGGGCTTCTTTTGTACTATGGAGACCTTTGCCATTCTTTTGTGCTCTGTTTTCTGCTGCAAGTAATTCGTCATAGCATGATGAACGTTGATCATCATCTTGTCGATGTCTAAGGCAAGTTGCAAGACCCTTACTGATAAGAGCTTCGGCAACATTTATATCAGCGATTTTGACAGTAGCACATTGACGCTCGGGGTATCCATCACTTGCAGGTTTAATGTAATCAACACGTACATGAATTTTCTTACCAATCAATTTCTTCCTAAGAAATTCTCTAGCTTCAAACATGTAAGGAACGTCATACAGAGGTCGACCACGTTTCCCATCTCTTGATGGTCCATTTTCAACAACTCCATCGTCCTTTGGTTGGGCACGGGGAGGTCTTAAACTACTAAAGAAGATTTTCTTTACTTCTGATCCAACTTTTACCATGACAGCATCACCATTTACAACTTCAACAACCTTAAACATAAATATTTAATTCTTCTACAATTTCTAAAACGCAAATATTACCTTAATAACGCCATTAATTAATGCTGCCATAAAAGAATACGAGATAAAATGTTTAAGGTTTAATAATAAATTCATACTTTTCCACTGAAGTCTTTATCTTTGATCGAAAGTGTTGACTGTGCTGAAGATACAAAGTCTTTCCAGATTCTCATTTTCTTTTCCTTAGCAGATCTAAAGAAAATATACGATAAAAGAATTTGAGCAAATAGTATACAGTAATAAACATGGTGAAAATGGTAAATACACATTACACACAAATATTCATAAACAAATAGGTAAGGTAAAAAAAGAACTCAAATAAAAAACACACATGTTAAAAATGCAATATATTTCCAGTTTGTGTTGTAATAAATAATTAAATTAGTGACTAACACATTTTTATTAATATTTATAAGTTAATGTTGATAGTCTAAAAAAATCACCGAGCAAAAAAAACGATATCTACCTTTCTGCTTGTCTGTATTTTTCATGTCCCGAAGTAAGGACACCCATACTCCAGTCTACACACTTTGCAAATCCTTCTTTTAACAATAGCTCTGCAATATTTCCAGCTGGGTGAATTATGCTTCCAAGATAATTTTGAGTTGAAGAGACACCTTCAAGTATAATTTGAATTTCCCTTTGGAGTAGTCTACAGTCTGTGAAATACTTGGCTTCTTGAGCAAATGGTTCAAAGTAATCTTTGTTTGATTCATCACGTCTAGATGTTGGACACTAAAACAAATAATAAAAGTTAGAGTTTGTATCACAAATTATGTATAAACATATAAAATATATACACGCACAAATGCATTGACAAAAGTGCCCAGTTTTCCATACCTTGATACCAGTAAGCATTACAGTGACATATTCAAAAGTTGGTAAAAGGAATGCTCTAATAGTACTTCCATCGCGAACCATTTCAATAATAGCTAAAATTATAAATTACAATAAATTAAAAGTTACCAGCATTTTTCAGCAATTTTAAAAAATCAGTGTATTTTTGCAGAATTCAATTCTGTTCTAAAAAATTGTTATTTGTTAATTGTTATATAAAAATTGTTGAATTTAATTTTGATGATTTTTCTTTTAAGGAATTCACTATAACTAAGCACTTTTCTTTCTCATACATCAGTCGTATATTTTTAAAGTGATTAAGTTCATAACACAAACCGTTGATAGGTTTTCCTTTCTTTTGATCAACAAAGTTTCTTGGATTTTCAATTGTCCATGTCACATTTCTGACATGGTCCTAAAATTCATATATAAAAATATTAGTAATTTTTTTACAAACCAGTCTCAAAAACCTTTAGCTCAGATTTTCCAAAAGCTAAGAAACTATTAAATTTTTTTGCCAAAATGAAAACTTAAAAAAGATATCAAAAAATTTTCATGAAACAGTATATAATACATTGATCATCAGTAAACTTGCATTTTTAATCTATTGAAAGCTCCGTTATTAACAATAAGTATGTAATATTAACAATATTACAAGGAAAAGGACATAAATATCAAACATAATACATATTCTTAACTTTATAATAACATAAATTAAATTTGTTCCTTAAAAACTTAAATTTAACATGAAAATATAAACTAATTTTTTTACCTTTCCATCATCAGACCACTTTCCTTTCTTGGCAGCTTTTGCAGCATCTTCAAGTTGATTCAAATTATTATGTTCACTAAAAAATGTTTCAAAAATGGATGTCATAATAGTGGGTTTTCAAACGTTTTGTAGGGTTGATATCAAATACCTACTAATATCAATAGAACTTACTCTGATGGCTTAATTCCCCCACGTCTGACTTCAACCAAGCCTTCAGCAACAAGTTCCTCAGTAATGTTTTTCATCTCTCCACCTATAAAAATGAATATTTTTATTACTCTAATAATCTTTTACTTTATTACTCTCAAGCTGAAATGATGCCACAAAAACGAAAAATACCACAGGTAATTGGATTATAGCCCAGTAGACAACAAGTATATATTCAATCCTGTTTATGGCAACAAATTTAACAATAATAATTACCTAATCCCAACCAATTTTACAATTTTTTTTTCTATCTAGATTTCAGAAACATTTTTGAAAATGCTATTCTTGATATAATGATATATTCAGTTCAGTTAAACTGAAAACATTCGCAAAGGGTTAATGTATAATATTTTACCTTTTTGTTTCAATTAAAATACATCCCTTAATGTAACAATAACACTTACTTTCAGTTTTATAAAATATACAACCATATTCTTTTCCTGATCCAGGTACTTTGTATTCAATACAAAATTGAATCTGTTTTCCAATAAGTCTTGTTCTCAGAAATTCTCGACATTCCCATGCATAAGGCTAAATAAAAGTAAACAAGGGAAAAAATTATATTTGAAAAATCTCATTATCAACATAGCAAAAATGGATTGTAAAATAAAAATAGCACATGCATTTACCCAAGATAATTAGGGAGGTTTTGGCTGTGTGGGATTTTTTTTGCAAAGTGTTTTCAAGATTATCAAAAAATTACTTGACAAATTTCTACTTTTTGGAGAAAGTACCTTCACAAAACTGAAATTAACTTAGAGAAATGTAAAGTGCAAGTTGTGAGTCATTCACACCATGTTAATAGTAATATTTGAAATTAACAAGTAAATTATAACTCACTTCATCATATGTTTCTGGGCTTTCATTTACAGCTCTTCTGGCAAGTCTTGGTGCAACTATGTTGGAAAGAGCCAATTGTCGTTCAGGGGGAGGTCCACCTTTTGGTTGTCCTCTGATGATAACATTATCTCCAGATAAGATCTACAAAAAAAGAGCAAAAATTGCTTTTTTAGTTTTATGCTGTATATAAATCATAGAAATTATTTCAAACAATTTAAAATATTTTCAAATTATAGTGCTTTATCATGCTTAAATTCCATGAAATAAGTTAGAATGGAAAGCAAAAACTGAGTATATAAAATGAAGTAGCACTATTTTCATAACATGGGAGGTGAAATGAGAGGAACAAATAGTATGCAATTTAATAACATTTTAATAAATTTAACAAATTCTATTGATGAGGTTTGGTAAAGTTGCATATAGTGATTAATATACATCAACTTAAAAAAGTGTGCAGGAGTTTGTTAAAGGAAATATTTACAGTTTGTCTTTCAACAAAGTTATAAATTTTAACGGCTTAGTTTTTGAATTATAATTACAATAATTTCTCAAACTTATATATGCATACATCACTAAAAATTTAACTTGATAAATTTATATTTTAAATTTGGTTGAAGTTTGTTAACAATCGTTTCACTAGGTCCTTAAAACATAAATAATCTATAAGAGATACACTAAATTAATTCATAAAAAAATTAAAACAAACAAAAACCAGCATATAAAACAAAAATATCTTATGAAACTTGTGTCTGTAGCTATAATTATGATATTGGGTTGACTTTCATTGACTTGATTCGCCCTTTTATTAACAATATACGATCTACAATAAGTTATTTTTAAATTTAAATTTTATATATAATAAATACATATAGAATTACAGGATGAGGGTGATCAAATGAATCCCTGTGATGAAATTCACGCCAAGTGATGGAACTAGATACAATTAGGGATTGTCTCAAAAATTATTGTCTAAAATATGTCAAAACTCATCTAAATTTGTCTAAAATTTGTTGATAAACAGAAAGATCAACTTATTTCAAATTTTTATAAATTTTTGTACCACTTGTTGTAGGCAAATTATTTATGCTAATTTTTCTAAAAGCAACAATTGAAGCAAGCAACAGCTTTTTTTAAGAACTACTACAAGAATCAATCATGTTCACACTTGCTTTCAAGTATAAGTAACAGAAAAGAATTTTTTGTCAATTCAGTTAAGTTTTTTTGCTGCATAAATGAATTAAAAAAATTTATAATTTATAACAGGTAATTTTCAAGAAACTTATTATTTTACTGTGACAGAAAACTGATCAGATTATTTTGTATGGATTAAAAGAAAAAATCAAGCAACTTTGTAAAAAGTGAGATGGACAACTACATGTCATCGGAGCAATGAAAATATTTAACACAAACTATTTAGTATCCTACAAGTATATATATATCTTTTAGAATTAACACTGATATACCCTTCTTAATATTTCTTGATAAAAATGAAATAGTTTAACTAGAATAATAGTTTAACTAGAATAATCGTTTTTTTTAGAACTGTATTGATTGATGTTGTTTTGAAGTATGAGAAAAATATTTTATGTTTCTTTTTTTTTCAATTGCTGCGGTATAAGCAGAAGATGTTAATCCAACTATTTATTTGATAGACTTTTTATTAGAACATCTTTTATAAGAACAATCTTGTCAACAGCATTTTATGTGAAAGAAAACATGGAAATAGAATAGCATTTGTTGATAGATAAAATGTAATATTAAAAAAATCAGTATTCATAGTAATTCTAGTTGTAATATATAATAAATAGAGTATATAAATTTGTATTACACATTTAGTGAAACATGGATATTTAAAAACAACGAGTCAAAAGAACAAATAAAACCAACTAAAAAAAAAGGTTGAAATCCGACTTTTGGTTTGTAGACTGATGGCTGATTTTTAATTCTTTGATAATCATATTCTTCTCTTTTATTTGTACATTATTAACTTTTAAAAGTAATATAGCTAATAATTGTTGTTTTACTGTTTTATTTTTTCAGTTAAAAACGATAGCTTTAGCATTTTTGGTTTTCAGGCTAGTATATATGTACATACAGTTTTTTATGACTGCTATTAATAAGAAAAATGGAGTATTAAAAAATGGACATGAATTTTTTTAAATCAAGTGTATGTATGCATCATTAAAACAATTTCATAAATTTAGATACATCATTAACTATATATATACCTTTTTTAGCATAAAATTACTTCAAGTTCAAATAAAAAAAAGGGGAAAATTGTACATACTTAGGGGTAGGGGATAGTCAAAATTAATAGAAGCAATCCAAAGGGTGTATAAACTATGAGAATTATCGTTGATGCATTGATAAGAATTTGGAGGTGACAAAACCAAAATCAAATTATTTATGTAAAAAATTGTATATATATAGCAACATATAAATAAAAGTACAATTTTAAGATAATAAGTCAATCTGAGGCTTATTTAGCTTCTAAAATAATAGCCTATAGAATGCGGTTGCGACACGTTGCATTCGCGTATAATTCTTTAGATATTAATATCGAAATGAATAACCTATAAATAAAATTAATCAAACCTGTTTCACAATTCCTTTATTCATTGCCGGTGGTTGAGCCATATTATAAAATTAACCAAAATCTTTACAAGCCAATAAGATTGATTTTACTCTCGAGATTTGCTAACTTCAGACTTTGACTGATTACTGAAGACCTTACAGAATTTCAAAAGAAAGTAAAAACAAGCAAGTGTTCCGGGAATACGAGTCCTGGGTCGAGATCAATGAATTACGTGTAAGTAAGAACTGTGATGATTCCCTGAAGTTTGTTTTGTTTTTTGAGTGATCGGTAAGTGTTTGACACTGTTTGAGATCGGATGGTGCTTCCCTTAACGCTCTCTTTAAAACCACGTGCAATAAAACAACAGTTGCACTAGCCTGTGTTCTCAGCCTTTTCTTTGTTCGCTTGGCACTTTAGTTAAAAGTTTATAAGTTATAAAATATTCGATAATAAAAAGAAAAAAAATAATTAAATGGAGACCAGTGAGAACATTTAGTTTCCCTTTTTTAGCTCGTTATTAGATAATGCTTTTAAGCTGAATAATAATATATCGCAATTCTTTTGAGTTCATCAGAGACCCTTTGTTCAGTATAAAACTATCTTTTGATTGATACGTACATACGGTTTTCAGAAAACATAAAATTTGATTATATTTTGCCAAGAGATTATTGGGAAAAAAAAGAAAGATGTTGGCAGAAAATTTCGTCTTCTTTACGAGACTTCATCAGGTATAAATAATACAAAATGCTGTTTGTTTGTTTATATATACTTACTTTACTATGTTTTGTAGAAATAGGGTTAAGCAGACAGAGTGGAGAGGACAATGAGGAAAACTGTCTTATAAGACAATATTGTATTAAATGACATCTATGAAGTGTTCAAAAAGCTGGCCAAAAAGAGAGGTATTAAGGGTACTCAACTTTGAGCAAAGAGGCGCTAGGCTCAAATACTAAAATGAAAATATACATATTAAAATAAGATTTCAACGATTTAGGATGATACTTTTGAGTTTACAGACCTTTTTAAAGAATTTGTAAAAAGGCATTGGGTAAAAAGCTATTTAAAGCTTTGATTTTACATAAAAAGTTACTATTATTTTTTATCTAAATTGCTTTTGTCACTTCCTTGATTGCACTCTTTTGCAAAAAATTAAAAAAATTATTTATATGGTATTGTTTTACGTAAAAACTACATAAAATACCCGAGTCGAAATTATAAGTAAGCTATTATAAGTAATTCATAAGCTTATCGCCTATTTTGTACAAAAACAATTTAAGAACGAAATTGAAGTAATTTTTTACATTTTGTTAAAAAAAAACATTGCCTATATCTATTTTTTAAAAACGTACAATAAATACCAACAAAAAAGATATATACACTAAACAATAGACACTATTGTTTTCAGGATAAAAATTCAGCTTTAATAAGTTTCCCTTATAAAATAAAAACAATATAAGAACAGTTATGGTTGATGCCAATTTACACGTAGTCCGGCACATTATGTACCAAATAGGTTGATACTAAAATTTACGTTAATTTGAGTTCCTTACTCCCCAAAGATCAAAATAGTGTTGATTACCGACGAGGTTATCCCCTAAGATAACGTGAGAAAATCATTTTTTGGCATAAGAGCGATTTGTTTTCGAAACAATTTCTTATAAAAATCTTTTGAAAAATCACACTAATCAAAGCAACATTAAATATAAATGAAATATGGCATGAAAACCGTACAATAACAGTTAACTACAAAAATTATACAACTTTATATTTAGGAGCCGGGGTAAACTTAATTTTGACGTTATTCGAGTTGTCCTGTAAATAGTCTATTTCATATAATATCCATACAGGGGTTGGACAAACATTTTTCATAATTTAAAATAAAAATATAATTAGAAATAAAATGTTTATTATTCCCATATTTCACTAAAAAATTATTTTGTTTTATTTAAAAACCCTGACAATTACCCAATTTTCTTTTAAAAATTAAAAATGAATGTTCTTTTTCAAATGCGAAAGTATTCACTCAAGGTATTTTATCGAACTAATTTTTATGCATAATCTTGTACAAGAATATTAGGCTAGAAGCAGAAAAATAACTAAAAATGCATCAAATATACTATGTTAAACATCTTCAATATCATAATTTCAAAATTTCAGTTTCAAATTCGTCACCATAATTGTTGAAATGAACTTTCTTGCAGATTTTACACTAGCAAATTGTTTAATGTTTTAAGCAATTACAACGTCGTGTTTTGCAAACAAGTGTTACAGCATTAATGATTCTTATAAAAACGTTTTAAAAATATTCTTATCATGGATATTCTCTAAACAAGCAAGAATATAATTCGTACATATTGTCGGACTTATTATAATTTACAATCATAAGAATTGTGAATAAAGGCAGGTGTAAAAACTGGACAAATTGGAACCATGGCCGTTCATTCAATATCTATAAATCAGTTCTTTTAGTGTTTTTCTTGTCTTTGGTTTCGGTAGTAGAGCTTATATGATCCTTTGCACATCGGAAACCAAGGTTAGAAGCACTACTGTCTGCTGTATTCTTATCACGAGCTGAACATCGATATCTGTAGCAAAATTTCTGAAAATAAACCAACGATGAATATTAGCGGGTATTCAGTTTTTACGAGTTTTGGTGATTTTAAAGAAAGAATGAAGAAAGAGAAAGTTTTAATCGGTAAATCCCACGCAAAATACAATTCACCTTAAATTGGCAAGATGAGAAACTTTTAACTGTGTATTTCAGTGCTGAACTCTTATATATCAGTGTAACCTTAAAAGGTTTTTTTTCCTATTTACTGCCAAGCAAAAAACGGGTCCAAACAATAATCAAGTGGTTGTTAGCTATTTTTTTTAATTCCTTCCTTTGAATATTTATACTTTCTTCGATATTTTCATTTATTGAATATTTCGATAGAATAGACAATTACACATCATATAGCTTTCCTTATAAAATCTGGTTATGCTATCCGAGACCTTACATAATAGATATATATGTATAATATACTATTCACGGTTGGAGTGCTAGCAGAATACCGTATTAAAATCAATATTTCTGCGACTACTACGCTTCGGCGAGGGGAGTTTTACAAATTGTAGGTTACAATTGCTCGTGTATGTTGAAGTTTTCCAACCGTGTCAGTGCTATAATGGCTCTTGTTATATATCACCGCACCGTTCGACCAATCAAATTATTTTGTATCCAAAGCCAACATGAAGTCGCATAAAGAGATGTAAAAAAAGATGGAAAGAAGACGACATTGGCCAGATGTAGATGTCACATATGAAATTAATTTGATTAAAGTATTAACTGCAATTTCAGACAACATTTTTTATACTTTTTAAAAATTCTCAAAGTTCAAGTTTAATCGTGACACCTACGTACAAGAACAGCTTAAGTGCGTGGGAGTGACGAAGTTACTTTCTACTTTTGGAATTAGAAAACAGCATTTCTCATGTCTTGTTCTTCTTCATAATGACCTATGTTTGTTCGTATGTTAATTCTTCTTTGTTTTGCGATTTTCTTCTGATATATTTTCGGAAGTATAAACCACTGTCATAAGCGAAAGTGATACCACTGCCTGCCCAAATGGTGTTGAAATCATAGTAACAAGATGAGAAATAAATTTCTACAGACAAAATTAAAAAACGGCATAGTTTTATATTTGAGTTTCTTCCCGATATTTGACAAAAAAAGTTCGCTTTATCTTTTAGTTTGAGCCGTCATAGATCCGTCCCGCAGAATGTTGATTAGTTTCTTGCAATTAGTTTGTGATGGTAGAATGTTTTTAATGTTTCTATTAATTGTTGGTGATATTTTTTTATTTGTATTGCACGGTTTCTCATTTTTCATTAGAAATTCTAATCACCTAATGAGTTTGTTTGGTTTTAATAAAGCCCTTGTTAGTTCACTTCAGATATATATAGTATATTCAAGTCTGATAAAAGACCGTGTACCTCCAAATGTTTGTTCAACAATCAACGAATGTACTGATAATGCCTTCACTCTTTAATTTCTGGATTAAAGGATCACGTTCAGCTATCTGGTACTGAGCCTAGATGTGTTTCTTTGTCTCCACTTCAACAAAACCAACAATAGGAAATCGAAGTTGTTCAAATCTTTTAGTAATATATTTAATACACTCAGTACTAAGATTGATTTGTCATGCTTCCATTTTGCAGCTTTTCCATTCTGTGATGCTGATTAAATAGTGTCAGTAACAACGTTTTACACGTTTCCCTGTTTTAAAATCTTGTCTACGATATCTTTGTAAATATTTCATCATCAGTAACATGTACATTTTTAGTTGTTTATTCTTCTGAACCACAAAGTTAATGTAAAGTAAAATAGTAATAATTACATACGAAAAAATAAGAGTTTGTTTTTTAAGGGTAACTTATCTAGAACATCCATGCTAAAACTATAGAACTTTACTTTGCAAAATTGAATATGAAAATATGATACCTTCGAACACATAAACGATCCTCCTTTCTTTACTTTATCTTGGCCATATTTAGGTCCTTTCTATGAGAAAACAAAAACACAAAATGAGTTCATGAGACAGCTTACAAGTCAACGGTTTCAAATACGTACCACCCCATTAAATGTTAAATGATAATTACAGCTTTGGTAGGTAATAACATGCATGGTTCCTGGACTACATTAGTTAGATTAACGTATCAACAGTCTAATTGAAGCATCATGGTTTCATAACATCATATTTCATTCGTTAGAATTTTTTTCCCTCGAAGATTCATATACTATAGCAATTTTTAAACTTACAGGATCTTTCTGTGGTTTTGTAGGATGAGCTGCTGTAAACCAATCGGCGGTCCACTCCCATACATTTCCTACCATATTGTATAAACCAAATTTGTTTTGTTTGAAACGATCAACAGCACATGTACCTGCACAACCATCTTCTTTTGAATTTTCTTGGGGGAATTTCCCTTGCCAGATATTTGCACGGTACTCGTCATTAGGTTTAAATTTGTTACCCCATGGATACAATCTGAATATAGGTAAAAATAAGAAAAAAATCTTTAGTGAATATTTCTGTTTCTGTTCTGAATCGTTCTCGATATTAATTAGATTTTGCAAAAAAGAATTTTACCTTTTTAGTTGACTCGTCATATCTTGTTTAATTTAAAACGAAATAGACGATTTTTTACAAACGGATTTGTTGAGGTTGTTATATTAAATTTCAAGAAGGGAAAGGAATGAAGAAAAATTATATTTCTATTCACCTATCTTGTTTACCACCACGACATGCATACTCCCATTCAGCTTCAGTTGGTAGACGTTTCCCTTTCCATGCACAAAATTCTACTGCATCATTCCATGACACATGAACAACTGGATGATTCATTCTGAAGATAACAATTCAAATTCTTTCTATTTCATGAAGTTTGTCGTTGAAAATCCAGGAGATATTTCCTTACTATAAGTACTTGACGGTGTAGCCTTAGGGCTAATATAATTCTAAATTTAGGGTCATGTAAATTGATGAGTTTACTCTCAGATCTTGAGTAAACGTAGGGTAGGGAATAATCGTAGAGGAGAGAAGTTAAAGTTAGAATTAATAATCGTACAGGAGATAATAAACCTACAGGGGGAAATCGATCATAATATTTGCTGTATAGAAAGTAAATCATCTGTGTTGCAATCTTGGGGTAGCACGGTAGTAAATTTATGAAATTTTTTTTTACTTTAAATCAAGAAATATTAAAGGCACTGTACTGTTTTTTTAGAATTTTGAAAATATCGTTCTTGTCATAGTAAAAACATTAATGTCATATTACTATTAATCATTCATGCTAATTTCTCGTTAAAACAAACAAATTTTTTATATTCCTTTATGTATGCCTTTATCACAGTCAGTGTTGCAAATAAGAGAAATTAGGTTGGTCGGTCAAAAGAAGCTGGAGGTCACAGAGGCGTAGTCATAGGGGGGCAGAGGGGGCGACCGCCCCCCCCCCAAAAAATTTTTTTTGCCTGAAAAAAGGTCCGCATTTATTAATCTTAAAAGCTTTTGAAAGTAGGAATTTTACTTGTATTGACATT
>JAUEKX010421503.1:0-16654 GCA_031834005.1 Dendronotus venustus
TTTATTTTGTGCTTTATTGTGCTCCTAAGAACATAAAAATATAAACTTCTTTCATTATTCATGAATTTAAGAGTTTAGTTTGTTAGTTAAAATATAAAATTGAAATGATGTTTTAGCCAAAGTAGACACCTCATATTTCAAAAATTTTCTTCGCCCGTCGGTCCATAGTGGGGCCTCCTTAGTCAGTATATTATTTGGCCCCCTACTTTCACAACTAATTCGCCGGCCCTGCAATATCAGTACAAGAATCGGCAAATTGAAAACTCAACAGCCTGTTTTTATAATATAAGCTGAAGTTTGAATGATGATAATAACACAAAAACAAAACATAAAAAAGGTTTTTTTAAAACACATATTGAACAAAATACAAAAGCAAATTTCATAATAAACAACAAAAAAAAAATAGTAATATATACAAGCTAGAGCAAACCTTCATTGATTAATTATTTCACTTCAGTTAGTAAATTATATACAAAAGAAAAAAAAAGGTTAGATGCTTTATACAAAATTATCAAAGAATTTATACGCGTATTCAAATTTCAAAAATTAAGTTTCCAGAAAACTATATTGAAAAATTAATTTTAATAAGAAAGAATTATTTAATTAAATCTTCATTCTATATAAATGCCCAATCAATCAGTTACGCATCAGAAAGCGAAAACAACGATATTCTAATAAAGAGTTTCGATAACGAACAAAGAATAACGTAAATTCTCTCTTTCCTCCGCGCAATTACGAGGAATATTGAACAAGCGACGGTTATAGAAAATCGTACCGGCAACGGAGTGCATTGACAACATCACATGGTTTCTCCACTCTTTCATCTCAACGTACGCGACGTTAATCCCAACGTAATTACGACGTAGTTTTAACGTTTTCTTAACGTTCATATAACATTGTTCTAATATGTTGAAGCAACACTCCCAAATAGATTGTTGCACGGCTCCAAATTCTCACTCCCTATCTCCCTCGTTTTGCCATTCTCTCTCGTAAACTAAGTTTCTTTGGCTCTCCATCGTCACCACCTCCACCAAATATGTCAACTCCGCTACTGCTCTCTTCCGGCTTGCTTTCCGTGGCAGATGCAGCTTTCTTTGCTTTCTCTTCTTCTTCCTGTCTCGCTTTCTCTTCTTCTTCCTTTTTCATTTTTTCTTCTTTCTCCTTTCTCGCTTTTTCTTCTCCTTCCTTTCTCGCTTTTTCTTCTTTTTCCTTTCTCGCTTTCTCTTCTTCTTCTTTTCTCGCTTTCGCTTCTTCTTCTTTCTTTTTCTTAGCGGCAACTTCTTCCCTCTTAGCTTTCTCTTTCTGTTCCTGCTCTTTCTGTTCCTGTTCTTCTCTCTCGCGGGCACGACGTTCGTGCCTAGCCTTGCGCTCAGCTTCTTCATCCTCTTCCTGCTTTTTCTCTCGTTCTTGCCGCTCACGTTGTCGGCGTGCACGGCGTGCAGCAGCGTCATCTACTTCTGGCTCAGGTTCTTTAGCAGGCTCTGGTGCTTTCGTTTCATCGGACGCGAAAGGTCGCTCGATGGCTTCAGCTGGTTCTGAAACATCACCCAGTTCTTCATTTGCTGTTTGGGATGGCTGATCGTCATCCTCA
Source organism: Dendronotus venustus (assembly GCA_031834005.1). Taxonomy (NCBI): domain Eukaryota; kingdom Metazoa; phylum Mollusca; class Gastropoda; order Nudibranchia; family Dendronotidae; genus Dendronotus; species Dendronotus venustus. Next base: position 1,592 of record JAUEKX010421503.1, read on the forward strand.
TTATCCACCTGGAACCAAGACATGAAAATGATAATTATAAAAAATTGATGGCCGGTAGAAGACTAGTAACAAGTCCGTTTGTATATGAGTACAGTGATGGAGATAACTATTGACTGCGGAGAAGAGAGTAAAACAGTTACCTTGGAGTGTTTTTTAACAGATAATTGTCTTTTTGCTCTCCTACACATGTAACCATTTAGAATATTTCTTATCCCGCATCAATTCAACACTCTTTAATTCTTTCAGTTTTCTCTCAAAGTCCTGTAAAAATTGAGTGAGGCAGCTCAATACTTCAAAAAACTAAAAGAAGAATATTGGACTTACTGCCACTGGTGTACTCTTTTCTTCTTCTTTCTTAGTTTCGAAAGCTCCGAAATCAATTTCGCCTTCATCTTCATCTTCGTCATTTCTTTTACGTCGACGACGCGTAATTTCAGACGACGACGACATGTCGTCTTCCTTAAGTGACGCAATTTTGACGGCGGCTTTTTCGGCAGATGGGGATGTGATGGACGAATCTTCTTTTGTGTTTGTTGGAGGAGTTGTCACTTTAGCAACGTTGTTAAGATCCTTTGCTGCTGTGGAGATACTGTTGTTGTTGTTATCATCATTTTTCTGTTGACTCTTGTTAGTAAGCTCTTCTTTTTCAGCTTTGTCCTGTTCGTTCATTTGTTTAAACAATTCACGTTGTTTCCGTTCCCGCTCTTTTTCCAGCTCCTCAACGCAAAATGCTCCTGAAATCAAAACACCGTACGTAAAATTATCAACAGAACCGGATATACCGCCATTTTAGTCATAACTCTTACCTACTGGGGTCCCAATAAAATCACCTTAATTTGACAGAAAGCTATTAAAATTGTTCTTCCGAGTTTGCTAGTATCAAAAATTGAGAGATTGCATCATGAGTATTATTATTTTTATTAACGTACCTTTGAGCTTATTCTTTCTTTGAGATAACAGGTCGCCCATATTCGGTTTCCCAGCATTTCTTGATTCTGTACCACGTGACTCCCTTCCAGCATCACTTTCCAAACCGACTTTGCTTCCAATTTCTCCAGCCTGTGGAAACAAAGAAAATAATAAAAACAGGCTAAAAAAAACTTTTATTATTGATTTTTAAGGATTGATCTGTATCATGCTAACATGAAATACTATATGCTTAAAGTGTTTAGCGATAATTAAAGATGTACAAATAGTTTTATTTTGCAATGAGTTCCTTCCTTTACTTTAGTGTTAGTAACATAAATTTGTATGGCAGCTGTTTAGCCTATATCATGCTCTTTTGTTTTTATATTTGATTTCCCCTTTTATTTGATTTCTTTTTTTTTTCTTTATTAAAAAATTGTAAAATTGAATACTATCAAAATAGTATTTTCAATGACCCCAAAGTAAACCCACTTTGGGTTTGCCACGATCCACAAATCCAGCTCTAAAATTTAGCATTTTTTGCAAGAAAGCTGGCCAAAGGTTTTCAACTTAGAAAAAAAAGTATATTCTATGGGTTTTATAGTTGGAACACGCGGTTACGAAAAATAACCTTACCTTGCTCTCAATGAGACCAGCCAAACCACGCCTGCTTTTTACCTTGATCCACGGCTGAGGCCATGGGTCACGAATTTTGCATACAGCTTTCAAGTCATACACTTCATCCCCATTCCGTCTTTTTTGACGCACTTTAATGAGAGAACAGAGAATTGTTATTTTAATGAATTTTTTAAACAGATCTTACGCAGATCTAGAGTATGTTAAACATCTCTGGAGGAGAGTCAAAAAAGAAATTATCTTTGAAAAAACCTTAAGATAATTGATTTCTAGCTCTCCTTCACACATGTCTGTGTCAGATGTGAAAGAAAGAATATAGAAGGTCTTCTTTTTTATATAAACTATTTAATCGTCTCTGGAGGAGAGTAAAAAAGTTACTTATCCTTTAATTAGCCTTGAAAAAACCTTAAAATGATTAAATTGATTTCTCTCCTTCTCATATGTTTGACTCATAATTAAGTTTAATGTAATTTATCAACGTATTCCTTATTTAATTTGATTTATTTATTAACGAAGAAAGACTAACCTACTTTGTTTTTTTTATTTTTTCATAAAAGAAATCGAAGAAACTTACAAACTTCGTTGTGTCGAATGATGGCTCTGTCCGCTTTATTCCTTGGTCCAGCCGCTTTAAATGAGTACCCGAACTTAAGGATGTTTTCATTCTTGTCAATAGCTGTTGCCATACATTCTTCACCGTTTCCACCAAATGGTTGTTTCTAAATTTATGAGTAGAGTAGAATTAAAAGAAAAAAACACTTTCCATTATCAATTTTAGAGATCTGGTCTATCTATCTAGGTGAACGTTTTCACGTTTTCTGCAAGAGGAAAAAGTTACGTGGAAAAAGATATAATTTTACCACTAATATTTTTGAAAATGCGCATTTTCTGTTTTATGCAAAGATAAAGAATATGCAAAAAAAATTTTTTTAATCAGGAATTGTACCCTTTAAGGTAATGCATATTTTGAGCAGATATTTTTTTTGAAAATCAATCAACATATCATATTTACTCACCTGGTTAGCAATCTTTACTTCCCTGATGTTTGGATGTCGCTCAATAACTTTCATTAATGGCTACAAAATAAATATAATCAATATTATTATTATTAACGAATGCTTGCTAAGGATCGCTCCTTCAGTACCAAACCAAATGGCATTAATGAGGGTACAACCTTCGTTACGAAATACCTATGACGGAAACCTATAGTAATTAGCAGTGAAATCTAACCAAGTTAACAGGTGGTGGTGGACTCAAATCCCAGACCACCAGTGAGTGCCTTAACCACTGGACTGCAGCTCCATACTATCATATGGTTCAAGTGCCAATTCTTTTAGTACAAAAGTCTCTTATTTTCGTTTGAATAAAAGAGGCACATTTTGGTCTTGATTCTTTGTTCTCTAAACTCGTTCAAGAGGCTTTACTATGAAAATATTGCATGGTCTCGAATTGTCATTTGAACAGTTTAGTACATGATCAGTTAGAATTATACGCGATTTTTTTTATAGAAGCAACTCGTTTTTAAGCAACTGAACTGGATTTGAAAAATTATTAAGCAAATTAAGTTCTGAACGAATGTAAGCAAAGGAATTTATTTATCTCACAAATATTTAATAAAAAGTTTTTTAAGGCAAAAGATAAAGATAAAGTCATGACTGCTTTTCTTATTCCCCCTTATAAAATTACGAAAATTAACAGAATAGAATTAAGCGACCATTATGCAACTTTAGATCTAGATATTGGTTAAAAAATAAGCAACTTGAGATCAGACCAAAATCATTCTAAGTTGCTTATAAAAAGAAAATCGTGAGATCGAGGTTATAATTGAAATATAGACTGAAGTAAAGAGTTTTTTACTACATAATTAGAATGATGTGATGTGATCAAAACAAGGATATTTATTCACTATAAAAAAATAAAAAGCTTTTTCAAGCAAATAATTGACATCACATAGTATATTGACAACTTTATCAGCCAAAAACTGAGATTAAAATCTTTTTGTTTCCCACTGTCAATATCTTTAAGTTCATATCAGTAAGTTCCTTTTGTATAAGCAGATTATGGAGGATGAACGATGAAGAAATCTCATAATTTAAATTTAATCCAATAAAGGAATGTATGTCGTTATAAAGGCTCATTTCCATTCGTTGACAGAGTCTCATCTAGAGTGCGTCAAACATCTGTTTATGAAAAACAACTATCCTAAGGTTGTTTTTTTTTTAAGTATATCTACAGTACTTTTTTACCCTCGTCCTTGACGCACTCAGTAACCGCCTCAGGTGGACATTTTTGGACGGCAGATTTCGAGTAAACAGAAAGTAGGGAAATGTATAAGAGCTTTAAAACGACGTCAGAACGACATCATTACAGCTTTGCCTTTACTTTTTGACGTTGTAACAATGTCCAAATGATGTCGTTCTGACGTCGCGTGCTTGTATGTTTAACCCACTCATGTTTAGCCTAGAAATTAGCTTCTACGTTTCCTTTTTTGTTTTTTTGTATATAAGAAATAATATATAAAGTATTATAAAGCAAAGAAAGGCCTAGGAGAGGCTAGGTTTTCCTGGCTAGCTCCGTACGGCTTTTATGGTCTAGGAACGGCCTACTTTCAGTCAGCCAATATATCGCGCGTCTAAAGACTTTCTAAGGGGCTGTTCATATGGAGAAAAACACCCCGCCTGACTGAAAAACACACCGCCGGATGAATGTTTTTCCATATGAACACGATTAGAAAAAAATGAGAATTTCTCAAGGAAACCGGGATCTCGGTCAACTTTTTCACCTCGGTCAGGCGGGGTGTTTTTCTCCTTATGAACAGCCCCTAAGACACAATAATTCTAGCCTTTCGGTATATTCTTGGGATAAGCCCCATTCATTATAATAGAGAAGCCTCTATTTACTGGATGCTTAAGTATGTTACAACCTATGCAAAACATACAAAAGGTTATAAAAAAAATAGTAATGTGATCTTTTTGTCGGTCGCTTAATAAATTGATCATTCAGTACTGGTGTTGCTTTTCTTTATCTCAAAAACGAGTACTATTACTTGTAAGAGAATTGCTTATAAAAAAATAAAGCATGTACATAGATATTATGGTTGAAACAAGGATTATGGAATATGTTAAACTCACCCCTAACCCATGCTGAGTGATGACGTTGGACTCCAAGTTGATGGTTTCAAGTTTATCGTTCTCGCGAATAGATTGCGCCAAATCCTTAAAATAAAACAGAAATAATTTGTCTTTTAACACGATACACGCACATTTGACGTACATTAGACGTACGACACACGTCCCATACTCGGCAGAGCGTTCACCTTTTAACTGAAAGATTACAGGTTCGATCCCTGCCAAAATTGTGTTGATTAAAAATTACCTTAATTTCATTGTCGATGAGACCAATCATTGCCAAAGATAAATGCCTCATGTGTTTGGAGGTTGCCACAACTTCGATAATGGCTTTCTTGATCTTCTTCTCCAACTTCGGTTGGTTGTTGATACAGAGATAAAACAAGGCTTCCGAATCGGACTTCAAATGCTGATTCAGCGTTATCACGTCCAGTTCGGTTTCTTCGTCTTTCGCTTGAAGCCGTTTCCCTTTATTGATCTCTGTTGCTTTCACAGAAGCTGAGAAGAAAATTGGATGATGAAAATATATTTATACTCAGCCGGCAAACGACGTCACAACGACATTGTTTGAACGTTGTACTCGCGTCTTGTTGACGTCGTAACAATGTCCAAATGACGTCGTTCTAACGTGCTATTTTCGTAGAAAATACTCTGCTTGATATGGAAGCCGAAAAGAACATAATTTAACCTTTGTTAAAAAATTTTTAGCGTAAGTCGATCTATTTCCAAAATGAATTTTTCAATGTAAACACACTTAAACAATGAGATTTCTTGCATTTTATTTCCAGAAAATTAGAAGAAGAAAATATATTCACTAATTAATAGAAAGAATAAGATGTTATTTACATGCCAATTCGAAACCATATTAAGATTTCATAGTAAAGTCTCCGAAACAGCTTTGGAGAACGATGAATCGAGACAAAAAATGTGCCTTTTTTATTCAAACGAAAATAAGAGACTTTTGTACTAAAATAATAAGTAGGATTTTTGATGAGACAATTTGAAACCTTATAATCAATTTTAAACATAAAAATCGTAAATTCTTACTGTTTTTGGTTAAAGAACCTTTCGGTTTTTCGCCTGCCCACACGCTTTGGATTTGGTCACTGGTCAAAATACCATTCATCTTCAAAAGCGCTAAATGAAAAGAAATATAGAGTATAAACCAAAAATAATCATGAAACAGGGTTTGGCAAACACATGTGTAGGAGAGTAAAAAATGAGTTGGAAGACACTATAGAATTATAAAATTATTGTTGTTATTTTACTCTCCTCCAAAGACGTTTAAGGTTCCTCGGTCACGTGTTTATTTGATCTAAACCTCTAAAACTTCAAAACTATCATCGCATTTTCTCTCATTTTACTCCTTCTTACCATTTTTCAAAGAGTCCGCCGAAATTCCTCGGATATCCTCCTTTTTCTCGTGCCCAACCTTCTTTGCTTTCTCTTCGAACTTCAGGTTGTCGCGTTTACTTGCATCACGCTCCAGTAAAGCAGCAAGACCCCCGCCACCACCTGGTTTCTTAGTCTTTTTCGCGGAACGCTCTGCCTCAGGTAACAAAAACGTGCACGACGGTTGAATTTTATCGGCACTGTTCTCACTAGGCGGTCGCTCAATTTTACGTAAGCCCGTACGGAAATTTGCAAGACCACCTGATGTTTTATCCTCGCTCTTCTTGGGTGTTTCCGGAATATGTGCCGGTTTTACCTGTTTAAACACCTTCCTCGGACCGAAAATGGCAGCTCTATCCTTGGTACTTGACGGTTCTGTCGATTTGGACCGAGGTGGGTCTCGTTTAACAGGTAAAACTTGCTTATCCGGTTTTAGTTCTACTGGTTTAGAAAAGACTAGCTTGCTAGTCTCAGGCGGTTTGTTTGTTCCGGCTTGTTCTGGCTCCTTCTCTAGTTCCTTTTTACTCGAAACTTTAACAGGTATCGCTGCATTATTCTTGTTCTTATTATTTTCTAACTTAGATTTTTCTTTCTGTTTCTGCAAGTTGAACAGATCAATCGGTTGGGAGATGGATATATTATTTTGATCCTTAGTCAAACCAACATCTTCGTCATCATCTTTCTGGTGTATTCTCCGATTTCCCCTCTTTGGCAAGTAGTCCTCGTCGTTCTCCAAATCAACAACTATCTTAGGTCGCCCAACTTCAGGATTTAGGGTGGTTGGCGGTTGGGCGGGTTTATTTATAGGAGAATCAGTTCGATCCTTAGCAGTAACAGGTTTTATTTTGGCTGCAAGTGTGTTTTTGCTTTCTGGTACGCTGGTAAGTTTTTCTGATTTCTGAGTCGTCGGTTGTTCTTTTTTTGTGTGTGGTACGTAATCCTTTTGTTTTTCGATTTGCTTATTAAATTTATTCCTTATACTGGACGCGTTGAATTCGTCTTTACTATCTTGGCGTACCGGCCCTTTTATCAAGAGTGCGACAGATTTCTTGACTTGCTCAAACTCCTTCAAATCTATGTTTTTCTTTTGCAGCTCCTTGTTCATGTTTAGTTTGTTGTCTTTCAGCATTTGAATGAGGGCTTTCTTCTTGGCTATGTCCAGTTCCTCGAGAAACTTGTTCTTGTGTGACTTGAACTTACGCTGGGTGTCCAGTGTGTGTTGACCACGTTCCATGCTTTTCTGTCTGTCAAAGCTTTTGCGTTTCTTCAGGAGGCTACCACGGTTCCCAGCACCATCTTCTCTCGAAAACGATTTCTCGCGTGATAGCGATTTATCTCGAGAAATCGAACGTCGTTTTACAGTAGACGACTCATCCTCTCGATGCGACTTTTGTCGTCGCAAAGAATTCCTTTTTGAGGAAAAATGATCGACCGAGTGGTCGCGCGAGAAACGGTCTTTATCAATGCTGCGCTCCCTTGCTATCTTCACTTTAGAAGATGAGCGCTTGTAACGTAAATGGCCACTCTTCCGTTTTGAATCGTGATCAGAAAAGTCAACACTACTGTGAAAGCTAAGACGCTTAGCTTTACTCTCGCTGAATGAGGATCCGCGGCTTTTGTGGTAGTCTCGTGTGCGTGCGCTCTTATCACGTAACTTAACGGTTGGGTAGTCCTCAGAATATTTATATATCCCAGGAGTTGGAAGTTCATCCTCCTTGTTATAGTCGAGTGCTTGTTTCGAAATTATTAGATCACTCGGCGTCTGTTCGATGCCGGAATCGTACATTGAACGGCTGCTTTGAGAGCGCGACATGGGCGTCCGCTTGCCTGAACTGGGTCTCTGCTGGACTTGCACGTGGTTCACTGTTTGTTGAGGCGACGGTTTGTGAGCCACACTTTTATCGTTTATCTCAATGTTCTCGTTGTTGTTCAAGTCCAAGCTCTGTGACTTATCAAAGCTCTGTCTTGTAAAACGGTTGCTGATTTTATCCTTTAAACGCTTTGCAAATGACTCCTTTGGTTTCTCCTCTACCTCTAGTATCGTGGCTGGTGTTGTGAAATCCATTGAATGTTGTGGAGGTATCGTAGGTGATGCTATCGGGTCTTTTGCATCTACAGAAAAACTACTTTTCGATCGCACCATACGTTGTGCACGGCGTCGCGCTATGTCATTGATCATTTGGTTGACCATGACAGTGTCGGTGATATCGTCATCCTCTTCTGCGTCTTGTTGTGAATGTTGTATTTGTTGTATCTGTTGTAGTGGAGATGGTAACGCTCTGTCTATACTTGAACTGACTGAGTGTGAGTTTTCTATACTAACTTCGATATCTACGTCCAAATTAATTTCGTCCCGGTCAGCCGTCTCCGTGGCACAACTGGCGACTTTGGAGACAATTTCTTGAGTGTCTTTTGAGCTATCTCCTTCTACAGTCTTATTCACAGAAACGTTCAAGTTCAAATTAACTCCATCACTGTTGTTCGTTGTAGTTTTATCTGCAGCGAGTGCTACAGCTTTACTGGTTTGCTCGAGAGTATTGTTTGTATTGATGAAAGCTCCTGGCAAACGATTATTCTCCTTTTCCACGTTGCTGTTATATTTCTTAACACGTTCGTTGTACCTGTGCACTTTGTCAATACTATAGTCACGTGACTTCCGTTTCATTTTGGTTGGGGTGGGTTTTCTTTCAGGTAGACAACTTTTTATTTTTTTGACTTGTTTGGTGTCGGGCTCTTCAAATGTTAAGTCGTCCATCACCGTGTTTTCGGTCTCTGCAAAGCTTTTTCTTTTCAGGCTGATTTGCTTTGTCAGTTTTTTGTTGTCAGTTGAGTCTGTTTTTGGACTGTCCTTGTTTTGTTTCTTGATGGGTAGTTCTGTTGGAGAATTTCTGCCGATTTCGCCGTTTACGTTTTCGTTGTTTTGAGTTTTATCGGTTGTTTTGTCCTGATTTACGACAGCATTGTTCATTCTTTCGTTATTAGGTGGAGAAGTATCGTTGATATTTTCCTCGACTTTATCAACAATGCTGTTCTTTTTCTTAATCTTTTCTACCGGTTTAACATCAGTCTTCTTTACGCGTTTCGACCTTTCTTTCGCTTCTGTGACTTCGCTCGTTTTTACGGATTTCACAGACTTTATGCCTTGTTTTACGGCGTTCTCCGTAATCACCGGCGAGCTAAATTTCTGCCGTAAATTCTGCAGTTTTGGCGTACTATCGGAACAGTCAATGGTATTGTTTTTTCGCTGTTTCATTTCTGGCTGCTTGTGGGTGTTCGGTGGACCGTTTATAATTTCGAATTCTTCATCAACGAAGTGTTTATTGTCAGCTAATTGTTGTTCTTTCGCAATGTCTATACTAGTATTTTCGTTTAGCAACATTTCCTTCGCTGGTTTATCATCAGAGGTTTTATAGTAAACTTCCTTATTATTATCTTGTTGTTTGTTGTTTACATTCTGAGTGTCTTTATTTTTGATGACCTGCTTTTTATTCTGATTATGTCCGTTCACAATCAAATCTGCATTCATTTTAATTGTTAAATCGCCTTTAACGTTGATAACTGCTTTGGGTTGTGAGATTTCTGGTTGTGATTTTTGCGCGATCGTTTCCGTCATGTTGTGCTGTTGTGTTGAAGAGTTTTTCTCAGAATGTCCGTTTGTGAGGTGTTGTTGAGAGTTTTGAATGAACAACGAGTCAGGTGGATGTATCGCCTGGAAGTCGTCTTCGGGACCGAACGATTCTAATCGTGTAAGCTGTTGTCTTCGTTTGTCAAGCGCAACTAACAGTCGTATCCTTACGTCATGCAAGCCACGTGCTTGAGCAGTGTCTACATAGAGGATGAGTTATTGGGTCGTTTATTTTTTTTTCAAGGATAAAAAACCAAAAACAGAATTTCCTAATGCATCCCAGCTGGCAGAAGACCTTATTTTCCTTCTTGCCGATTTCTGTCTTGTGCCAACTGGAGATACCTTTTCACTAAAAAACTCTATCACACTAACCTTTAACTAATTCAAAAACTGTCTGTTTTTCTATATTTTATTGAATGTTACTAAAGTACATATTGAAAAACATACCTGCAGCTTCGATTAATTCTTCTTCAGTTGCAGCCGCTAACAATTCTTCTTCCTCAGCAGTGAGCTCTACCTATAGGCACGAATAAAACCATATTAGCATTCGAGAAGATATTCCTGTTTCTTAAGAAAATACATAGAGTCGAAATACAGAGAGTGAGACCTACTGTAGGTTCTTGCTTTATTTCAGGTTGATCTCTAGAGTATTGTTTTTTCAGCTTTGCTTCTCGTTCTTTTTTCTTTTCCTCCTCCTTCTTTCGAATCTTTTCATTTTGGAAAACGGGTTTGCTATCTTCAACCTGTTAGAAGAAAAATAAAATATTATTATTTTACCCTACATTGTTCAAAGCCCTACTTATTTGATTTTACAATCTCAAACTGCTCAAAGTATGATGACACTCATCAAGAAAGGAAAGCACATAACTTGATTTAATATTTTACTAACATTCATCAACCATCAAGAATCTAGAATTTTTACTGATATGGTTGTTTTTGTATAATCTCGAATTTTGATATTAATCAGTAAAAAAACCCTTATCTCTTATTAGATATACGTGTTTATCAAATATGTTATTTCTGTGTATTTCTTACTAGAATCTTCCTTTGATGTTTTTTTTTTCACTTTATTTAGAAATTATTACGTGTAGCTCAGAACCTACCATTTTATTCAAGCCTTCTACTAGGTCCTCTTGGTTATACATTGGACCTGCATTCCTGGCAGCTGATATTCCAGAACGATTTGATATCGGGACTAAGGAATTCTAAAAATGATAACAATAAAATTATGTCTCTTTACTTCAAATAGTAAATTATATAATGTATTACACTGGTAGAAGTTGAATCTAATCATCCAACACTGTGTAATCATGTGAATAAATTATGATTCATAATTATTCAGGATTCCATTCTTATCATCACGACCTGTTTAATTCATTCTAATTCGTAGATAGTGATTACTTTAGATTTAAGGAATTTGATAAGATTGCATTTGACGTGAAATGATTCTAATGTGTTCAAATTTTCGTACAGTGAACTCTATGTTTATTGAGGTAGTTCACCAGCTCTCAGTAATTCAGTTTTGTTTTCAAGAATTATAAGATATACGAGTTGTGGCTGATGCATTCTGTATATTTAATATCACAGCGAGGGGTAGACTGATTTAATTAACATATTCATTATCATTTTTTTCCTGTTCACATGTTCCAAAGTCGAAAAGCTTTTAGATAGCATTATTACTGACGTCACAGATTTAAATATTTGGGAGACTTAATACCCATCCTGAATTTTAATTTCTTTTAAAAAAAGAGATTTAAACTATATTTATTATATATATCAACGAAATGAATTGTCATCGTCAAGCAATCCAAAAATACTAAACTTTTTCGTTTTGTAATTGCGATTGGAGTGTGTGCATAAAATAAAGAAGCATCTTTTGCTCACTAAGAAATACAAAATTTCATTGTTTGTTAATTGTTTTTTAAAAGTCAAAGTAATATATTATTATTTATTGCATTTTGTCAACAATGCAAAAATTGTAAACAAACACATCTCATCAATAAACGTATTTCTATGCTCATACTTTTTTAATTTTTTAATAAAAGAGAGAAACCAATGTTTCGTGTTTAGTCTTGAAGCAAATAACTAAAAAATAATTACCAAGGAAGTTTTAATCGCATCTTTTTTATTAATTTTATTACATGACTTGCATTATTTCATCGTTAATTTATCCAATATTTACCTCTGGATCAAAGTCAGAATTCAGTTGTTCTAATTCCTCCTCGGTCAGTGAATTTAATAGATCCCATCCTTCGTCGTCCAAAAGATCGTCTACATCCAATATATCATTGGCCTAGAATGAAATAAATAGAGAAAATGGGGTACAGAAGAGTTGTACGTAATATGTATGCAATGATTGATCAAACTTAAGAAGATCCATTCAAATCCTGTTTATTCAGAAGGTGTGATGGATTGACTAACCATTGGTTTGTTTGCCATAGTGGTTGGCATATTTATTCTTCGTATTCAAAAGTTAAACATAACTGTGTTTTTCTATAATTTTTGGTGACAGTACTTATATCTAAATAGATGAGTTTTGGTCACATTGTCTGCGGCTTTAATCTGCTGCTGTAATCTCGTTAAACCTTCATTTTGTGTTTCCCTTTGCAAGATGTTGTAAATTGCTGTTTAATTTCGTTTGTCCAAACGCAGTTTCTTTCCAGCGAAGTAAACAACAGATAAACCTGCAAACTCTCTCTTCTCACACTCTTTTCTCTCTTTCTCTGTGTCTCTCTGTGTAATCGAAATTCTTTACTAAATGTTGTATATTCCTTCACTCAATGCATAACAATGGGTATTTGTCCGATGTTTGACAAAAGACGATAGGACAAAAACTCTCTTCTCTATACATTTTTCTTGACATCATCATTATACTTAGCAATTTTAATTCATGACAAACTTAAGTAATGGAGCTAATCACAAGGGAACAATGGGCTAACTTAACTCAACTAATTATATATTCATGGCAAAAGCACAATTGTTGTTTTCTTTTGTAGAAGAATCGAAATAAGATCACAAAGCTGATTAAGGTAATTAAAACGCCTGGGATGATCTGCTATTAAAAAAGCAAAATGATTCAACTTTTAATCAGTTGTGTCTTCAGCCTGCACGGAACATTCAAGTGACATTTTAATAACATCTTCTTATACATCCAATCCGAAATGTCAGCTAGATATATTTGACATCAAACACTTTTCAAGTGTTTTTCTTTCACATCATTTATTTCTAAAAATCATCGCTTTAGTAAATTTATGTTTGTAAAACCTTTTAACTTGCTTTTCAAGAAAGTTTTTAGGAATGATCGAGGCAAGATGTACGTGACACATTTTCATTGACAGGATTACATATAGAGACAAGCCTCGAATGTTGTAAATAAGTAGAACTAGTATAATTGTAAACCCAATGCTTTATGTTTCTTTGCAAACCTTACAAACGTTTTAAAAAGTTCAGTTGAAATAACGTTAAATCTAATTGCAGTAAACTTTGTAAAATAAACCCAGGTTGACGATCCTTTCAAGAGAAGATGGTTTGACTACTGGGAAAAGTATTTCACTTGTTCAACCGTAAAGTATCGTTAATATTTAAATTTATATATATCGGTAATCGAGGATTCGTGCAACAGTTGCGATTGAATTCAACACGAGATTGTTAATGCATGTAACATGAATGCAGCTATGTTGAAGTGTACGTTTAATTGATTCATTGTAAGGTCTATTTATAAACTTGGCAAGCTGAATACAGTGAACTGTTGGTTTACTGCAGTTCGTGTTGAATCAAAGATCAGTCGGAGAAATTAAGCAATTAAATTACTCCTTATAATGAACGCTCTTCACACTAATTATATCCTATTAAAACACTGATTAGTATTGACATAATGCTACAAACATCCCGAATCAGGACCCCCTGTAGAAGATGTAGTTTTGTATAAACATAACAGCCTCAGCAGGGGTAATTCAAATTTTACCATTTTGTTGTTAAGCGGACATATCGTACGGAGACCCTGGCAACGAGGACACTGATTAAAGAAGATTTGGCTGATATAAAAGAAACTTTTAAAGCAGGACCTAGAGGGTCTGGAGTGTTGGAGTGTTGGAGAGTGAAAAGAGAACTTTTGTATACTTATGTTTCTCAAATTATAATTGGCTTTTTGCTCTTCTACTTCATTTCCCCAAGGAATAAATACATCTTTTGAATGATATTTGTGTATATGCTGTTTATATGCTTGCCTAATATGAAGGCTAGGTCATCACAAAATAATATATTTGTAATTAAAGCATTATTCAGAATGTGCTATTGTGGGACGGGACATTATCAGTAGTTTCCGTTATTTCTTATGAAAGAATTCATGCACAGCTAACCTTTACTCCTTTCTAAATCAATATCATAAAGCCCTTTCTTAATTCGTGTAGTGACAAGAGCATACCTCACACCTGAAATGATATTTTAATGATTGTACTCCAAGTCGCTTGGAACGTCACAAATGTTCTCATGGCGTTTCGCTCCTGAGAAAATAGGAAATGTTCTGCAAGAAACTTTCATAGACCTAATTGCCCCTCTGTAGGATTACAGAACACCTCAGGTTGGCTGTTTCAAATACCTAATCTCTTTTCCATCTTTACTTGTAATATATGCATTTTTATATATATTTTTTTTAAGCTCATCTTTAAGAAACTAGAGGCTGGAGCTCCCAAAAGTTAACATTTAGTTTAATATTTTAAAATACCAACTGTAAGATAATCTGATGTCATCCTAACAAATGATGAGGTGAAATAGTGAGGTAATTGATGCATACAAAAATTGCATATCACTAAAATGATCTTTTGTTGTTGTTGTTGTTATTGTTGCTATGATTACGTGTATACATGTATTAGATGAATGACATTTGTGATGACAAAGATCATTCATCTAAGAATGATTATTTTTGGAAAAGAATACGAGCTGTTAATAATACGATTCGGAACAACCCCGTAGGCCTAATTCGTTCACATTGGCAGTATCACTTACTGCTTCTAAGCTTGGGAAAGACACATCGGAAAATTAGTATGGTATCCAAACTAGAGAGATGCTAGAATGACATAGCTAATATTTGTATTTCTTTAAAGTACAGAGCTGGTTCAGGAAAAAAGTATTATTAAAACACAAGCGTTTCGGTACAAACCACCCTGTATAATTGATGCAAGAAAATAAATCTTACCACGAAATTTCTTTCTAAAGATTGTCTTTAGAAGTGACAACGATCGTTTTACTATTATGTAATGAAAAACTTTTGCTTTTTTTTTTACTTATATTTGTCCACGCGTTTCTTTATAATTGATGATCATCCATTTTTTCCCCAAGCATATTATATATTTACGCATTTTTCCTATCGTTTATTAA
>JAUEKX010421614.1:0-16642 GCA_031834005.1 Dendronotus venustus
GTGTCGTCAAAGACTGGACAAATCGTTGGTTTGTGCGATCATCGTTCTGAACCACAGATTAGAGAGTAATAAACGGGCCTTCTGTTGTACGGCTGGAGATGGCCATGTCTTATTATTATTATCCCCCACTCCATAATGGTACACACCATGCCCCACCCTCAACGCAGTTGTCCAGGGTTCTAGAATTCTACCTACTCCTACCAAATATTTTTTTGTACAATAATTAATAACCTTTTTGACTCTACCAACACAGACCGTAAACCTTCCGCTTCCATATCGCGTAGGTAGTCCGCGGTATGAATCGCCGTTTCTTCGGTAGTTTTCGGTAATCTGATCATTTGTCCAAAGGAAGTCGCTTCCGGTGTATTCTTGTGATCGTCACCTGATAGATAACTCTTGCCTCTAATGTAAACTTGACGCGATCGGCTTCGTATCAAAATGTCTACTCCAACTATCAAATTGAATTCGCTTGGAAATGCTCTAGATGAAATTGGAGCACGGGCTACACATAAATTAGCCGTCACCAGGGACTACATTGCCAAGCCAAGATTAAGTGAGTGTTTTGGTTAAATCTTTGTGTACTTTGTGTTGTGTTTTGAGCAGTCAGTCATTGCTTGACAGTTTCGTGCACCTCTTGTCATTGTCATTATCATTTTAGACATTATTTATTCAAAAGGAAATAATTCCAAAATATGCCCTATCTTCAAACTCATTCAGACTTTAGAATACTTCTGATTTTTAAGAACTGGTTTTCAAAATTGTTGAATATGTGTCCTGGATGTTTGATAATGCTGCTTATTTATTCCATTTCAATTCACAGCCTTTGCCTTTTTCTTCTGTAAGCTAATAATTTGTTAAAGTGGTGGGACGGTCACATTTTTCAAGAATCTTGATTAATTCAAGGATCATAGGCACTGGAAGTCTGGAGGTCACAAACTTTTCCGTCATGCAGATATCCACATCTGTTTAGGTTTTAGAATCTTTGCACTGGCAAATTTTTATGGCTTGACTTTCCTGTGTGTTCTCAAGTCCTTTCAGAGATGGACTACCTATACTAAGGGTTCTACGCCTATATTATGAAATCTCTGTACAAAAACTTCAAAGTTAGAAACTTGCTTGAATTTTGATGATGGAACAGCGAACAGTGACTCAACAATAATAAAGACCAAACTCTCTCGGCCCCTATGTTGAAAATTGTGATATTTTTTTTCTTTCCTACAAATCTCGTAATACTTTCAAAAATGATTTATCTATCAATTAAAGCCAAGCCGAACATGTATTAGTTTGATTGTGACATTTATTTTTGTTGGGTGATTTACAAATAAATATTTTACATTTCTTGTTTTACAGCATACTCAACAGTTTCAGGAGTAAATGGACCTCTTGTGATTTTGGACAATGTCAAAGTAAGCTCCCTATTGGCATTTACAAATGATAGTGGATAATAGTTAGCCTAATGTTGTTCAGAATAACAAATTCAATGTATTATTGTTATACAGATTTCCCCATGTTATGACTGAAATACTGCTTTCACAATTGAAAAAAAAGAGTCAAGGTAAAAACATTGATAAAGGTTGTCCTAAAAAAACATTTATCTAGCCTATATCCAGATATATGTAGGGTATTCCTAGATTTATGTTTTATGTACCTTTCTCAATTTTCTCCCCAGTTCCCAAAATTTGCAGAGATCGTCAACCTAGAGCTTGCCGATGGAACCAGAAGGAGTGGACAGGTCTTGGAGGTCATGGGCTCCAAGGCTGTCGTACAGGTCTGTTTGGGAAAAATAAATGATTGTACAGTTGGTCTGTTTGTATCGTCCTTTTATTTCATCTTGAATAAGAAGAGGGGGGAAAAAATAAATACAAGTACAAGGGTGTCAATCTTTCTGATTTTCTCTGATTTCATACTTTTTTTGGTACTATCCTAGCTGACTAAAATGCCATTAGGTTTTGTTTCCACTTTAATATTTTCATCGGTGAATGTGAAATTACGTTTCAGATTATTTTTTGATTTGCCATTTACATCCTTGCAAAAACCAAAACAACCTTTTAGATAATATTAATTTGTCTTTATTTGATACACTTGTTATGGCTCAGGGTTTTGTTATTTTGTCAGTTTTATTTTCTGTTATTTATTTATTTGATTTTAATTGTGTTTATATGCATGTATATAATAATTTATAGGATAGAGAGTCAATCCAAAATTTACTAAGTAAATAAGTTGTTTCTTGTATTTCTGTCTTCAGGTATTTGAAGGAACATCTGGTATTGATGCCAAGCACACAAAGTGTGAGTTTACTGGTGACATCCTGCGTATGCCTGTGTCAGAAGACATGTTGGGTAAGGTCTCCCATTTTACTCTTTTAAACTCACATTAAGATATTTTGTTGTTTGAAATTCTGTTATAAATAATTACGAAATGAAAAATATAAAAATACTTCTGTTTCTTATCTTTTAACTGAAACTATCAACTTAATTTTTCCAGTGCTGAGACTGAGATAACCCTTGGAGGTCGAGGTGGTGAAAAACTTCAAATAAACAAACTGTGTCGCTTTGACAGTTTCTTACATTAATGTTGCTTGATTTCAAGGGCATTGTTGCTTGCAGGCATTCAGTAAAAAAAATATTTGTTTCTCATTGCAGCCATTCTAAGTATAAAAAGGATATTTTCTCATAAAGGGTTGTTTTGAGTTTCATTATAGAACTTTGGTATTCATGTGTTTTTTATTTTCTGGAATCAACTGATGCTGAATATATATATACATCCTTCTTTGAATTTCATAGGACGAATTTTCAACGGATCTGGCAAACCTATTGACAATGGCCCCAGTGTGTTATCAGAAGATTTCTTAGATATCCAAGGTGAGTTGTCAATTTTGATCTTAACAGGGTGAATTGCAATAGAAGAAAATGTTATTGTTATTAATATCATCATTCTAATAATTATGTGTAGGACCAATGTTTGTAGACTGGGTGGGATCAAGGAAATTGATGCCGATTCTGAAAAGATGTGTATAAAAGTAGAGTACTATTTTTGAATAATCATTCATTCCATTCCAGGTCAACCTATCAACCCATGGTCTCGTATTTACCCCGAGGAAATGATCCAGACTGGTATCTCTGCCATTGACACCATGAACAGCATTGCTAGAGGTCAAAAGATTCCCATTTTCTCTGCCGCTGGTCTTCCTCACAACGAGGTAATTTGGGAACTATTATAAATAGATATACCCCGACTGATTGTCTAGTATTTTGGCCTTAACATTCACAAGCAACTTTGAATCTTTATTACATGTTATACAATCAATACACCTTTGAAAAATACATTCAGATTTAGATCTTCATCTAAATAAACAGGTGATAATCAAGCCAATTTTGCTGACAAGACATAATATCTATAAACTGTATCTCTGTTGATCAGATTGCTGCCCAGATTTGTCGTCAAGGCTCCCTCGTCCAGCTGCCAGGGAAGAGTGTGATGGACAGTAGCCAGGATAACTTTGCCATCGTCTTTGCTGCTATGGGGGTGAGTAGACAGTCTAATACAGACTGTGTTGTTGGGTCCTGTGGTCTGTGTGCTGCCTTGCCATGCAAGACATTCAAGTTTGGAGACTGAGCCAAAAGTTATTAAGGCTTGAAAGTTTGACCGTGTGGTATCAACTGCTATCATTATCTTAGACTGACTGTAGAGTAAAGGTGCAGCCTGTTTCAAGTCTCGAAATTTGTTGAAATAGTCTTAACCTTGAGATTCTAAACGATCAAATACGGCATTCTCCACTAAAATAAAACATGAGATACAATAATGTGTCTTCGCTTGATGAGAGCAGTACCATGGAGATTACAATAATTCTTTTTTTCTTCTCTCTCTTGCAAGAGTACTTACCAGGCATAAGAATATGTTGTTGCTGAAAGTGTTTTTATGGTTAATCTGGGTCCATTCTTATTTTTTATGTATTTTTGATTCTATTTCCTTATATCAAAGGTCAACATGGAAGCTGCCCGATTCTTCAAACAGGACTTTGAGGAGAACGGTTCTATGGAAAACGTGTCTCTCTTCTTGAATCTTGCTAATGATCCAACGTAAGTTGTATTTAATGGAAAATAAAGAGTGTTAGATTTGATGGAATATATTTGTAATCTATTTTTTACATTTAGAAATGAATACATGGTATCTTTTCACTTTGACTTATTTACTGAGACTTTGAATTGTAAAGTGCTTCCTCAGTAAAGGTGAGTAGGTCATGTAGATTGTATTGTAGCACTTAGGCCCTGCTTTGGTCTTGTGATCAGTGCACACATTCCCTACTTGATGCTGGATAATACTGTCAATCCAATTTACCTTTTGATATGTTTTTTCTGTGTTGTATTGCTTATGACTTTGGTAAAATAATGTCTTGCCATCCTCAGTATTGAGCGTATCATCACCCCAAGAATTGCATTGACCACAGCTGAGTACCTGGCCTACCAGTGTGAGAAGCACGTCCTGGTCATCCTGACAGACATGAGCTCCTACGCCGAGGCTTTGAGAGAAGTGTCCGCTGCCAGAGAGGAAGTGCCCGGGCGTCGTGGTTTCCCTGGCTACATGTACACCGATTTGGCCACCATCTACGAACGTGCTGGCCGTGTGGAAGGAAGGAACGGATCCATCACCCAGATTCCCATTCTTACTATGCCTAACGACGGTTAGTTAATATAAAAATAAAAGCAGTTAACTCCCTTAGTGTCCTCTGCACATTTCCAAGCTGTCCTAAAAATACATGGAATAGTGAAAATTTGTATTCCTTTGTCAGATGTTCATAGCTATTCAATGTTTGCAGTTGATTAAGACAATCTAAAGGTTATTTAAATTAATTTTTGATTGATCAAAACGTGTCCTTTAAAAATCAATTGATGCAAAATTTTAAGTTTTGGTTAAAAATGTAGCTTTATAACAAGGGGCTGTTTTTAAGTACATGTAAATATAAAATTCATAAGAATATGGGTCATATGAATCTATACTGTCATAATCATGTTGCAATCCTCAGATATCAACCATCCTATTCCTGATTTAACCGGTTACATCACAGAGGGTCAAATGTATGTCGACAGACAACTTCACAACAGACAGGTGAGTTGATGCCTGTCCTTTCCTGGAGGTTGTAGCACTAAGGCCCTGCTTTGGTCTCATCATCAGTGCAGATACCCACCATCTGAGAAATCCTGTGTTAAACCATGGATGATTGATTTTAAAGCTTTGGTTCTATTTAGTATCAAGAGCTGTCATTGAAATATAAGTCCCATTTGTTAAATAAGTAACAGCATTTTGATTCTATAAAACTCGTCTCTGTGGAATTTTTAAAATGAGATATACAGACTGTACCAATATTTGTAATATAATACAATAATTACTGTCATGTCGATCTTTCATCCAGATTAATTTGGAATTTTGCTAATAAATTGATATTATGTTTTTATTTTGTTTCCAGATCTATCCTCCAATCAACGTTCTTCCATCCCTGTCTCGATTGATGAAATCTGCCATCGGAGAAGGCATGACTCGAGAGGACCACGCTGATGTCTCAAATCAATTGGTCAGCAAATAGAAAAGCTTTTTTAGTTGCTATTAGACCTTTTTGTGTTTTCACATTCCATTTAACTTTAGTAGTAGTAGCCTGAAGTTTTTATACAATTTTGTACAATTCTTTTCCAGTTTACAGAATTTAAATGGCATTTGGATTTTATGACTTTTGAAAATGTTAAGAATGGGTTGAATTTGAGTAGTTATCCAGGTTTTGAGTTTGGTTTTCTTTTCAAATGACAGTTTTTTCTCTCTTTATCTTCTTTGTTTATTTTATATTTGTAATTGTAGATATGTTAATATGATGTCAATGCTGTTCCATGATATATATTCTCCCTTCACATAAACAATCTACATCTGTCTTTTAACTGAAACCATCAACTTACTTTTTCGGCGCTGATATGATCCTTGGAGGTCGAAGTGCTGTATAACTCTAAAACAGACGTTTATGATTTTGTAAGATTACTTTTTAAAAATTTCTTGATACATGTTTATGTTAATAATAATTGTATATATTGGTGTGTGTTTCAGTATGCTTGCTATGCCATTGGTAAGGATGTGCAGGCTATGAAGGCTGTGGTGGGAGAAGAGGCTCTGACAGCTGAAGATTTGCTCTACATTGAATTCTTGACCAAGTTTGAAAAGAATTTCATTTCACAAGGTATGGGAAGTTGAAGTATAACTGGTACAGTTAGAATGTCTGAGAGAGACTGAGTGTGACATGGACTAAATGATTTGTTGCAGACCTGTATGAAAGTTATGGTCAGTTTATTTATCGAGATATTCCAAAGTGTGTGTTTATTTTGTAAAGATTATTAGTACATCTTTTACCATTTTCAAAGTATCCCCCCCCCCCCCCTTTTTTTTTTTTGTTCTCTGTTGTCACTATGTTATAAAGAATTTATTTTCACTTTGTGTTCCCAACTGACTTTTCTTCTATTTCTACTCGTTCCCCCCCTCCCCAACAGGTGCTTATGAAAACCGCAGTGTGTTTGAATCCTTGGACATCGGATGGCAGCTACTCCGAATCTTCCCCAAAGAGATGCTGAAGAGAATTCCAGAGAATGTGTTGGGTAAATATTACCCAAGAGTGCCACAGTCAGGTGGAGCTTCAGGACCTGACGACGTAGTGACATCTTTTTAATTCATTAGGCTTTTTTTCCTCTTAGATCTATGTTATCTTGTCTAGTTTTGGTGGCTCTTTCTGATCCTTTAATTTGAACAAATGCAGACTAGGCTGTATGTAACCCAATTTTGACTAACCCACCCAATAAATTTAGTAGTTAGCTAATTCATGTATAGTTGTTTATCGTGTATATTTTATCTCCTAAAGTTGTGCTGTAGCGGGTGTCATTTTATTTGGCATTTCAACTGCACATGCTAGATGTGTTATCTGCCCTGTTTTTTGTTTTATTTCTGTACTTGATCAACTAGGGTACATCTATAGATTAGTAATGTTATTGTATTTCATTTTTATTTAGTACAAGGTAGAAAGTTACTGCACAACTTATAAGAATTGGAAGTGAAATTTTATGTTGTTCGTGTATTGTTCAAAATGAGTTTGTTTAAATTATGAATTTGATCTGATGATCTTAATGTAAAAATACTTCTATTATCAAAATACTTTGTCTTGGTGATAATGTAAAAAGTTTGAATGTTTTGTAAATAAATAATTTAAGTGTGAGGCGAATGCAAAAGAGGTACACTGCTTTAAAAGGAGAAAAAAGTGATACTCAAAATTTTCCTTTATTGAGTTTTATCGCAACTCAAAAGCAAAGTAAGGCCATTTGAAAGTGACATTGACAATAGCACATTCCTTACCACACATTTTGAACAATTTATTTCACCGCCTAAACAGAAAATTGATCAGTCATTGTAAATGGGTATACGAATAAATCCAAGATTCGCATGAATGAAAAGATGAAAGGTGATTGTTTCAATATTGCATGCTTGAAGTATGAATTTGATATATATCCTTATGTGTTTCAAAAATGTCATTTTATATTAGTCTATTGTTGGTTTGATAAATCACATTGTTTCAATCAAAGGAACGCATAGGTGTTGAGATCAGCATTCTTCCCTTTAGTCAGTATACTTATTTGATTGTAAAATTCCACAGAAAATAGCAAGTTGCTCATTTTCTTCAGAACGCTCAGCTACTATTTTGGCTCAATAAATCCCAAGATTGAAGAATGAAAATTGTGATAACACTGCTTGAACAAAACTTCTTTGATTTTTGTATGCATGAACTGTGAATGCTTCACTCATTCAAATCATTGATATGTTAGGGATAAATTTTATTTGATATACTTAATAACAGGAGATTATCAACTTTATTGTTTATTTATATTTAGAATTAATTTATTTTCTCCTTTTTCTATTAAATTTGATTTTAAATAACCTCAAAAACATTGTCATTTGTATGAATTATATTCTAGTCAGAATATGTGTATGATCATTTGTATTCAGAGATATTAGCAATAATTGAAATGTCTTCTATTATTCACAGTATCATTTTTAGAGAGCTATGAAATATGTTTCTTTTCATATAAGTGTTTGCAATATATCGTGGTCATATACAAACCATTCCTTTAACCAGAATCTTTTCATCATAATGATTATAATGATTTATAGTTTATGTATGGTTGTTTGTAGCTTCAAAATAAAGCAGTAAATATATGAGATGATTGGTTTGGCTTTTTTCATTACTGATGTATTGTTTCTTTTCCACAGTGTGTGTGTGTTCTATATGTTGTTTTTGGTTATTTTCATCTCCAATATCAGAATTATATTGATTATTTGTTGAGTCACTGATATTGTCAATCTGGCACAATAATTGTGTATGAAGCTCTTAGTCTTAGAGCATGCAGAAGACTGGGGATAAACGCTAAATAACTGGTCATTTAAGTAATGCACAGTGCTAAAAGACGAAATCTTAATAGAAAAGCCATTGGGATTGAACCCACGCCTACCTTAGTAACCATGCCTTGCCACTTTTGTTCGGTAGATATGAGGCAGGCATGTTAGATTGCTTGGCAGTGAAAATGTCTTGTTTATTTATTCCCATTAAATAAAAGTTACAGCTTTGTCTTCTTGCGACTGAATTATGTACTATGATTTTAATGGCTCACAAAGTGGTGTCACGGTAGCCTGGAGGTATAGAACTTGTCCACCAGCTATCAATGGTTCGAATCCTGGTAGAGGCAAGTTTTCATGGCTTTGACTTTGATGGAGGTCCAGTCTTTGCTATGACTTGGTCTTAAAAAAGGACATAGTGATACAAACTTTCACTCCTACTCCTATGCGATAAGGGATGGCATTCAATAATGGATGTTATAAGGTAACAAAACAACAACAAAGTAGAGAAGAAAGAATTTATTTTGAGAATTTTGAAATATAATATCACTAAAGATTGTACATTACATGTGCAACAACAGGATCCTGGGATCAGTCAAAATGCAAACATTAAGATTAAGAACAAAATGTATAGAATAGGATGGTATTGAATTATTGTCAGTCCGACAGAAGACTTGACTCTTTTCAGATATCAGGTTTTGAGATATGGCAATTTCTTGCACTAAGAATAAGAAATAATTACTGAATGTTGGTTTTTCAATTGATACTCTATATCTCCTATTTCAATAGATACAGATGTCAATGAGATGAAATATTATCTCAACAAATTAACTAAATACAGTGGAGCTTCTTTAATCATAAAAATCTGGATAGCTGGGATGAAGTTGCAGGGAACATAATTCATTTTTGAAAGTGAAATGATATTACATATCAGAAACCATGTAGGCCTAGTCTGGATAATTTTTCAAGTTACCTCCACTTTCTGATCAGAAAGGCTCCAGTGTACTGCCAAACATGAAACTTAACTGTTGGTTTATTGTCTGGATCTAAATCATTACCGTTACTTGATTATTCCTATATTCAGTTGGCTGACAAGAGGTATTAAAAAAAAAGCTAATCAGAATATAAAAGAGGCAAAGATCTAAAATGAAGTGGATAGCATACTTGAGGTTTGCTTTGCTTTGCTTTAACAATCTTCCGAAACCTCAAAATAATGGATTCCCTACTTTAAAAGCAACAATCAAGTACAGTATTTACAACTTATAAAAACATTCCACTTGTAAAAACAATGTTGACTTGAAAAGAAATATTTATAAATCTATGGATTCCATGTGTCTGGATACAAATATTATAAACTATGATTCAACCGACTTGGCTAAAGTATACTGTTCCCAAACATTAGAATTAAAGTGGAAGGTATTACCAAAACGAGAAAACAGCTACCCTTTATGCTTATGAAAATCTTGCACGTGTAAAGAAATGAAACAGCCAATAGCATTTTGCTCTGGTATTGGTTCATAATATCAATGTGTGAATCAAGATTACTAAGATTAGGATACTCATCAAAAAAATATTGAAAGATATGAAAAGTTAAATCTTAAGCACTACAAGTTATATAATAAAAAGTGTACAGGGCTAATAATTACTTTACATCTCTAGTTTTGTCAAAAGTATTTTCGCTATATTTGTACTGAAGTGTATAAATAATAGGCTGACCATATTATGAACATTCTTATTTTCTAAAAAGGTTGTCCAAACTTTCTAAATTTTGCATTGTCTACCACACGACTTTATACACACTACATGGCACATTTCATAGATAAGTTTCCCTTCATTATGGTTATAGAATCCACATCTTTTGAAATAATTTTACTTTGGCACGTTTATGCACACGAGCCATATTGAAATGTTCCTATTTATTTTCAAAGAATTACATGTTTTTTAAGACGTCTGTTAGAGCTGTTTTGCCAGCAAGATGGACACTGAAATGATGCATTAGAATTGTAAAGAAAAGCTTGGAATCAGCACCAAAAATACAAAATGATCTTCTGGCATTTAATAGTTTTCAATTCATGACGAGAGGGAAACTTATTCATGAAATGAGTCTTGTGCTTCATGCAGTTGAAAGCAATACAACAACATTTTTATGGAAGTATTTGTCCCTCACCCAAAATTTTGTTCAAATCAAGATGACATTTTGAAATAGCAATCATTATCACAAAGAAGATTAAAATATACTCGTCGAATAAACTCAATTACTAAAGAAAAAATACTTGATCACTAAAACAATATTTACATATTTCTTTTCTCTTTCAAAATAAAACCTTTTCAACAAATGTACAACAAATTCAATATTCCTTACACAGGGTTAATAAGAAATCAAATACATTTAGCAAATAGATCAGTTACTTGCATCAACAATAGTTAAGACTGACATCATTTTATGATATATAAAAATGTATTAATGCAGATATCGCATCTATCACAGAACTAACAAACCCTGTTCCCAGTTTATTGTATAAATCTAAAAATAGCCCACAGGTTACATGGATCTACAGTACCCTGAACCATGCATACAACCGTAAGTAACGAAAATGAATATATTTAGTTTAATATCATTCTGGACTAAAATTTCAAAATCATAATGGTAGACCACAAATTAAAAAAGCAGTAAGCTGAGCTTCATACTAAATGTAGTCAATTGATTAGCTAGAGTAGGTAGGCCTACTCCAAACCTAAAGTTCTTGTAAATGCAACATTCACCTAAATGCATGCTTTTTTAAAGCAGCTACTGTACAGGTTTCCCCTCTAAAACAAAATGTTGTGCTTTCAAGCCCTGACAAGGTCCCAACAATTTTTTCTAATGGCTGTTACATGGTGATACCAGTGATAGAAATATAACATGATTTTCAAGTACGAAGCCGGAACAAAACATTCACGGATGTCCTATTTCTATGGTACCCATGTTAAAGATCAAAATGGCAGGTAAAAGTTGCAGAGTAAACTGCCACTTTGGCATAATTCAAAATTCAAATCTACAACTTGCAAATGACAACACAATGGACAAACCAACTGTCAAGTTCTTGATCCAAAGTAATTCCAGAAAAGAAGTTGGTCCTTAGACTGTGATGCAGTATAAGTATAAAGGAGATAAGAAAAAGAATCATCTGTTAATGCTAATAAATGCATAAAAGAATGTTCATGAAATAAAAATGATAATTATAATAAAAAAATCAAAATCAAATAATAGTTAGTCATATCAATATTCACATAGCGCATGACCATGACTAGATCATGCTCGATGAATGCGCTTTACACTAGCACAAAGGGATACAATTTGAATCACTACTTATACAGCATGGCATAGATTAATATCACAACTAAAATGAAAATGGCAGTTAATAAAAGGGTCAAGTAATGTGTTTTCAGATCTAAATTTCCATTTTCCTAATTCCAAAAGTAAAACAAAATGGAAATGGAAGGAACTATTTCTCTCACCAAACTACTTAATTAGTGTTGTGGAGAAAAAAAAATGGGTAGAAATCTATTCAAAATTCAAGGTAACTCTAGTGAGTCAACTAATACAGCATCTAATCTACACTACATATTCTTAAATTGCAAAGATCAAATGCTAAATGGTCCACTACTACTACTAGTTCCCTCAGCTTATCTTGCAAGGTTTCTACAATGAAACAAGAAATGTATTCAATTCAAAGTCTGTCCTGTCATCAGCTTTCATTTCAGTTCTGAACTTCAGGTCACCTTTGAAAGAATGTAAATTACAATAATATACTACATAGACTGCCATTGCCGTTGCCAAATCTTCACCACAAAACACAAGCCATGGATCAAATCAAATACAACTGTCTAAAATTTAAATCATAATAATAATAATATGTAAAAAAAAAAGTATACAAAAATAGATAGAAAACAAGAAACTCAATCAACATAACTAAATCTGAAAAATTACAAAGATGTACATAATCATACAAAAATTGGTAATCAATTAAAGAGATTTTACAAAGCAAATTCAAGTATAGGTAATACAGGCTTCAAATAGGGTGCATCCATAAATAAGAATCTTGAGAAACCATTTGGATTTCAAATGAGAACTACATCGTAACGTCCTCCTGATTGTACAGGAATTGACTGAGAGAACATTAAACACAACAGTTGCCTGAAATAGTGGACATTGCATTTACAAAGAACAAATCGTTGGGTGCTTTATCTACCATGACAAGGAAATGCAATTTTATTACCAATGAGTTGACATCAGAAAAATACACGTAAAGATATTATAAGAATTATAATAAATAGAAAAAACAACATTGATAAAATGAATTTACCCAGGAGCGAAAAAGAATGTTCCAAAATTACTGTAATGTTGAAAATAGTATTTGGAAAGAAACAATGAAAAACCCACCCAAAAGAAAGAAGAAAAGAAGGATGTTTTAAGATGGGCGTAAAAAGCTCCAAGTGCTGAGCTTGACCACAGTTGGTTTTAGCATGGCCACAAGAAGACCATCATATTATGTGCCCATCGCAAATTACTATTTTCATCCTTACAATTTTCTTCTCACAATCTATCTAGTATGAGCAAACAAATCACAGGTATAGAGAAAAAACATGATTAAGTACTTAACACGTCGTAAACTAAACACATATTCATATACACATAATTTCCTTTGTTTCATAATCAGATTTTGGAGATCAATTAACTGTTAATATCTGAGTTCATATAATATGAGAAAAATACACACTGTGTATTTCTAGACCTGAGATTTACAATGTCTTTCACATTGACAATAATTACAAATTGACAAACAGAGTACATAGGGAATGCACAGGGGTTTGATCTGATGGGAGAAAAATAGTGTTTTCTAATACTACCTCCTCCAATCAAAACACTCAAATGACTCTATGTCTGAAAAAGATTTGACTGAAAAAGTTAAAAATTCTATAAGCATTGCTATTTTACTTTTGTCTGATATCACAATTAATTCTGACTAGGTGCGTAATGCGTGAAGGAGGGCTTTCCCTTCTTGAAACAGAAAACCAAAAAGTGGTGTGCTGTGAATTCTGGTGAATTAACTATTCTCCATAATGCTGGTCACAAAAACACCCAATTAAGCCAGCCCACACTATCTCAACAACATGGTCCCAAATTATAACTTTTAAAAATATCTTTGTAATATCTTTGATGCATCAACATAAATTGTTAAAACAACATGCATTCAGATTGAAAAACACTGTAACAACTCTAGAATGTTTTCCACATGTGTACACCTCAGTGTTGTGATGTGTAATCAAAATTGTATAGTGAATAGGTAACAGAACTGGATAATACCGTGTGGAAAATATTCAATGATCTCTAGCAAAATCAGCAACAGCCTATGTGTTCAATTACTTATATCATTCAATAACACAATGTTATTATGATAAAAAGTGTACTTGAATTTTCTCATACATCGTGGATATATGTATTGATGAAAAACAAATCAATATCCTTCATACAGTACATCACACATAACTTAAACACCGATAACTCAAACGCATCGTTTGGAACCGTTTCAACTTCTATTTATTTTTTGTATTTGAGTTACGCTCATCTCAAATTTTACTTGTAGGATTTTTTCTAAATAGTAAAGAAACAGATAATAATCCAAAGGCCATTAAAACAAACTCACAATAACAATAAAGTTGGCTTCATGTAGTTAAGTTAAAATTCAGCAGGAGTGCTTGTTGAGAGGTGACTGATATCATGGTCATGGTATGCAACAGGTTCTCGATCCCTTGTTTTCCTGTTAAAAAATAGGATTCAATTTTAGATAACTTGAACCTTTTTGATGGACACGGCCAGTTCGATTTATCTGTGATGTACTGGATATGAAAGATCAGGAGACAGAACTGGTTCAAACCCAATTTAACAAGATAATGATCTTGAAAATTAAAAATGACCAAAATGAAGGAAGCATTCGCAATGACCTCACAATGGAAAGAGACTCTAGGGTAAGGGAAGATGAAACATTTTCCTTGACAGGTAGACTTTGAAGGATGGAGGTACCGGCAGCTGAGCCACACACTTGACCAAGCCAGGACAGTCGTACGTTATGAGTCTTTGTTGGATGATTTTACGGCAGAGATTGTGTAACGAGGGAGGTGAGGACATGACAGAATTGTACCACTGTAAAAAGTTGTCATCTCCTGCCAGTAACTCTGGGGGTATTCCTGACCCTTTCCAACGTAACCAGTCTTGCAAGTTTAGCATATCACAACCAGCAGCATATAGAATCTGGTCAAGAAAGAGAGGGATTCTTGAATTAAACTCTTTATAAAAATACAGAGAATAATAGAATATTAACCCATACAATTTTAGTTCAGAATACTTATAAATTTAAATTGTGTGTGGCCATAAAGATATACTATAAATTCTTCCGATTGATTGATAATGATGACAGACTCCATCCTGTTAGCTGACTTTAGCAGAAGTAAATCTGCTTCATTGTGACAGATAGAGGGTGGATAGTTTGCAAGTGAAAGGCTTTCAAACCGATTGAAATGTTGGTAAAATCTGTGGTTTCATTTCAACATCCAACAGACTTTTATACACACTTACATGAAAAAGATGTTAAGTTTTAGCAATCTTTATGGTTGATAAACCTGATATAGATTGTGCCTTTGAAATCTGTATAAACATTGGATAAATAAAAGTAAGTAGCGAAATAAAAGCTCTGAATTAGCACATAATGACTTGTGAAAGCAGCCATGTTTAAAGACTAATCCAGCCAGTTACTTACCTTAATGCAAGGGATTTGATATTTGAGGTCTTCTTTGTACAAGCCAGTGCTCAGTGAAGCCACACAAACATACAATGGTGTCCTTCCTTTATTGTCTATCACATTGACATAGCTTTGTGCTTCTAAAAGGATGCGAATCAGGTCTTTCAGCTTCCAGTGGGATGCGCTATGCAATGGCACACGACCATAACGATCACAGCTGTAATAAAAGCAACACTAATAGATACAATGACTGGATGACGAATAATAACAGAAATGAGATTTGACACATTTGAAGCAAAAAGAGTCAAAAGTTAAAAGAATTTATATTCTTTCAAATGAACCTCATTGATTTATCAAAGCGCTTTATTAATGCCATTCATTATCATTATTACTATTAATCTTTTTTTCAAATCAGCAGTAAAAAACTATTAACAAACTAAATGCTTACATGTTCACAGACGCTCCAGCTGCCAGCAGTCTTTTCACAGTAGCATAGCTAGAATGCACAATTGCATTTTGAACACAAATGTATAAGGGAGTCTGATTTTCTTTATCTGCTTTATCAACTTCTGCACCTGAAAGAAGAAATGAATTTAAAAAATTAAAAATAATCTTAACATAATCAGAGTAAGAGCAATCTTGAAGAAAAATGAAACCAACTGGTTAAAAACTATCTTTAAAGCTTATGAAAAAACAACTAGAAATAAAAGACACACACCGCATAAATGCCTATTCTTTTTTAACAATATAAATTTGAAATACCAGGTAGGGGTACCTGCTTTGACTAAAAAATCCACCAAAGAACATCGACCGTGGTAGGCAGCCTTGTATAAAGCAGTGCATCCATTTCTGTCGGTTCTGTTTACGGCAGCTCCCCCTCGCAGGAGAATCTGAAAAAGTATACATAATCAATTATGATATAAAATTGGAAATAACAAAGTTAACAAAGAACTTGAGATATTTGTGGCTCCTCTAATATCTTAGAGAAAGTAATGATAATTAGGCTAATAAAATTAGTAAAAGAAGAACAAGGGATTGAAATCTATTATAATAATTGGATAGGATCCAACAAATGTGGCACTTCTCCTCTCTAACGGGATCGCTTTTCGTTTGGAAAATTGCTGTAAAAATTACCTAGGTCCATTGGGATCTAAAGTGCGCTTTGCAAATTTTCAATTTCCAACGCATTAAGTCACAATATAATTTAAATTGGTTTTGTTCCTGGTACATTGATCCAGATAGTGGGTTATGCACAAAAAGAAACAAACAATCTAAGTCGCGCGAGCAACTTTTTAATATCACGGCATCAGTGTGTACTACTGTGTACCTGTGTGAACGCTATGGTGTGTTATGATGTGTACCAAAATAAAGATCAACAAATAACTTCTTCCAAACATAGCCCGTTAATAGATCGCACATCCAGTAAGTGCCTCACTGGTCGAATGACCAAG
>JAUEKX010421725.1:0-14023 GCA_031834005.1 Dendronotus venustus
ACGGCAATTGAATAAAAGGTATCTTGACTTATAAAATGAAATTCGCATGTTCATTCTACCAAATAGAGTAAAGAATAATCCAACCAACACTAGAACTTCGTAGTAGTCTAACATAATATTCATAAAGAAAGTTATATA
The DNA here is from genome assembly GCA_031834005.1 of Dendronotus venustus. Classification (NCBI taxonomy): domain Eukaryota; kingdom Metazoa; phylum Mollusca; class Gastropoda; order Nudibranchia; family Dendronotidae; genus Dendronotus; species Dendronotus venustus. The sequence continues at coordinate 139 of JAUEKX010421725.1, forward strand.
TGTCAAAAGAATATCAGCATCATCTTTGCAAACGGAACAGAATCTTTGAAGTTAAAATACTCAAACACGAACAGCATTGTTTTAGGGCAAATCAAACGGACTAGAAACAATTAATTAGACTTCAATTTCATAAATGGTGGAATGCAATGTTCAGAAGATGTCTTGTCTTATTAATAACTTCTTTTGATAAAGTATATTAAATTTGGTTTTTTATATTTTTGTTTATGATATAAGTTTTCGTATCAGGATCCTTTATATTATTAATGCTATGGCTTCTGTCGAGGCTTACAGGAAGAAATAATTTTGCTTTATTAAGGTTATTGGCGTCATCAAACCTTTACTAAGTAATTTGCACTCCTTACATTATAAAGTGCCTGCGTGGCAAAATACAAGAAATAATAATCATTTTTTTCCGAAATACGATGCGTGCCATTTGGAAATAGCTCAAAATAGTTTTTACAACTTAGGCGCACGATATCTAGAAATCTTTAAATAGTCATTACATTATTAGAAAATATGCTAAATTTTGTCTTTCCTCTTTCCCAATCTGAAAACAGACCTTTTAAATTCCTCTTAGATTAAAAGTAATTAATGATCAAATAAAAAGAAATTTTGACATATTTTGCTGATGTCGTTAAAAATAATGACGTTATTAAATTGTTCTTAACTAATTTGTAATTATTACAAGGTAAAGAGTAATAAAAAATAATGATTATTCCATGAATTATGGAAGAAAGAAGCCATCCTTAGAGAGCTTCAAAAAGGGCGTCCATAGGTGTAAGTATGAAATATTTTTAGTATTTGTATTATTATGAATTTAACCTGAAGTCGGTTGATGTCAGGTATTAGTTGGAAGAACTGAAACATACTTTTTCATATTGATCTAATAATGTAAAACTTAATCAGGTTCTCCCATAAATAAATACTGTCATTAAAATTTTGAGTTTCTAAATTCTTTACCTGTGGAATAATACTGATTTTTGATCGCAGATCATCTAGTCCAATATCAGCAATGTTGACTCCATCAATGAAAATTATTCCACAGGCTGCTTCTATTATACGGAACAAGGCTAGTGTGACAGAAGATTTTCCGGCACCTGTTCGACCAACTATACCAATCTATGGAAAAAATAACTGAATATATAAATTATATATTTTATTTCACAAAAAAATGGATAATAACAGTGATAAATCTTTTGCTGACATTTTTTCCAATAACGAAGGCATTCATTTATCGTATAATTATCCATTAGAATGCGAAAAAAAGTTAAATTTAAGAGAGTGTTCATTATGGAACGTGGATACGGTACAAAATGCGTCTAGGGTATGTCTAATGAACGTACGATATGATTCGTTGAGCCAGTCCTCAATAGACGACCAACAATTCTACAAGTTATATTAGTAATATCTCATTTTTAAGAAGTAGTGAGTGTTTCTTTAGATTGGGAATTGAAAGTTTAATTGAAATACAATTGTTGAATTGTATTGTAGTAGATATTTTAGACCATAGTTGTTGAATCGTGTTGAAATTTAACTTTTTAACAAACCTTTTCTTGTGGTTGAACATCGAAGTTGACATCTTGAAGAACCAGATCTAACCCTGGTCGATATCGAACAGAATAATCTTTGAATGATATAGCACCAGTGCTTGGCCAACTCTCTAGTGGTTGCTTCTTCTTATTTACATGTTCAGCCTAAAATCACAACTTATTCCTTAGTACAGTACAAAATACAATTAATGGAACCAGTTAATGAGCAAGATGAGGCTTAGATTTTGCTAAAAATTAATACCATATTTAGAAATCCTTTATTCATTATTTAAAACGAAATATTATGGAATAAATGTTCAATTTAGAACTAGTCGATCTTCTGACTATCAGTTTTATGTTGAATGTCTCACAAAAGAAACGAGCAAAATATTCTCTACTATTATCAAAGAATTATTGTTCTGTACTTTTCGTAAAAAAACATTTAAAAAGAACAATTGAGGCTTAAATAAAGTGAAAGCATATGCACATTCCGCCTCAGCAAAGAATTTAGACGTTCTTATAAAAAATGTTTATAAAACAGGCCTTATAAATATGAAACCTCTTCACCCATAATTTTCCAATACGCAATTTTACCTCTCTTTGTTCAAAAATATATTCGTTAATACGTTCAATAGACACCAGACTTATCTCCAACCCATTCCATGCTCGAACAAGTGAAGTGAAAGACTGTGTTATCTATAAAAAAAAAGCTATACATTTATGGGCGTTGTCAGGTGGAGAAGGGTTGGGCTAGTCCGCATAGGAATCTAAATCCAGGCAAGATATTATTAAACAATTTGCAAAACGTTTAGATACAAGAATGGATTCTAATATCTTTATCGTTAACATATTAAACAAACATCATTAAGGAAAGTGAGTGTGTACGACCATAATCTTATGGGCTCGGTCTTTCTCGGTCTTTTAAGTCTAGTTACTACTTTTGCTATTATACTCGTCATTTTGAATTAAAACATGCACACTAACACACAGACCAACATATAATATTATGTGGTAGATTTGCATAAAACAAAAGTGAACAGCCATCGTCAAGGCAACTAAGAAGTAGCCAGTCAGTTTTGATATTACTAAAATTGCACTTACTTGCATTGCATAAGAGATGGAGAGACCAGCAATACCTGCGGAGATTTTATCTTTCTCCATTATACAAAATAGTGCAGCAAACAATGCGATGAAATTCCCAAAAATATTTAACCTTATCACCATCCATCTAAATATATCACAAGAAAGGCTCTTAGTCTCTCAGTATATTACAGTTACGTTTACATTGTAAAAATAAAAAACAGAAACGGATTATAGCTAAAGCTTTTAGGCATTTCAATGAAAGATGTGAAGTTGATGAATCAAAAGGTTATCTAACCAGTTCTGTATTTTAAGTGTTTTACAATTAAATGTTAACATTCCCATGAAAAGATAATATCAGAGTAGTAAAGACTTTTTTAGGATTTACATTTGATGTTTAGAAATGCATTAGATTTTGGATTTAAAAATAGGCATTGTAAAGTGTAATTTCTCTATAAATAAAGTTTTCTTTTAAATTATCTATTACATAGTATTTTCTTATAATTTATCTATTACATAGAATGTTCTTTACCTACTACACATAAACTTGGCAAAGAAAGCAGATTGCATACGATCGATTATTTTGTAATTCTCCTCAATGAAAATATCAACTTGATTAAAAGCTCGTATTGTACTAGCTCCATTGATGCTCTCAAAGTAATGGCTGTAGATTGGTGATTGACTAACAGATAAGATTCTCTTCAGTTGCCGCGCTGTTTTTACGTAGAATCTCTACAAAGAGATGAGTGAGCCATGCATTAGTTATCTTCTTTTTTGTCATAACACGGCATATTTTTAAGCAAATTCAAATCTAGCATGTATATTCTAGCAGATACTCACATCAAATGATTAAAACAAATTGTGAGTTCCCTCTATACCTTTTTCTCAAAGACTAGAGATTATAACGTGCTTTATTTTTGAGAATAACACGTATTTTTTAATTGAGAGAAAACTTACTTGAGTGACGAAATAGAGGATCAACATTGGTACAAACACAGCAATGAAAATCGGAGTTGAGGATGAAATGACATAGAAAATCCCAAAAATTCCCATTACGTTAATAATGATTGTCTGTAAATTATTTGGAATTTTGTAGTCAAGTAAAAAAATGTCTTTGGAAAATCTATTGATTATTCGGCCCATAGGTGTGGTCTCAAAGAACGACATTGGACAATGCAAAATTGTGTCTAACATTTGGTTATGCAATCGCCAAGAGGAACGATATGATGAAATAGCAATACCAAATGCCAACACAAGTACAAACAATCCTTGACCAAAACCAAGAAGTCCGTATACTCCAATGAACAGGTTGCAATTCTGCATAGCTTTCCATTTGGGAACAGAGCTCCATTTAGCAAGCCAGAATCTTGATGTCACTAAGAATGCTTCTTGCAAGAATCCAGATCCAAAAAGGATAATGGATGTGATTATTCCAATAGTGTTTAGATAATGTAATAATACTTTGATTTCCATCTTCGCAAATATAAAATAAAAGGTAAATATTATACCGAATTTTGTCTCATTTTTAGAAGCTTATTTTACTAGTTAGTTAAGTTTAGTAGGCAAGATCGTTACAGACAAAAAAATTATGCCACATTTTTTGGCATAAAAGTGACGAACTTCGCTTTCTTTCTTTCTTTCTTTGCTTTTAAAAATTTCTGAATGTAGCAACAAGAGAAGTAAGTAAGAGAGAGCAAAAAGGTTTAATATTTTGATCCAAATTGTAGATAACTTACATTTCCCACTTTACTATGTTCTTTATCGATCAGTTTTCCTTTGTCTTTGGTCTTTTCTCTTCTGCCTCTTTTCTTTTTTATAGATTTTTCGCCAACATCACTTGTACGCCTTTTGATACCTTCTTCTATGTTAGTAAAAACTACTTGATCAATCAAATCCTCATCTGCCATATCATTAATTATGTCATATAGAGAGTTCCCATGCACCTGTATTGAGCCATTCAAATGATGAAGGGTAAGTTTATAAGGGAGAACATTTCTTTTCGCATCGTATAACAAACTTTTTATTGGTTGGGGCAAGGGAGATATGTCTAAAACAACAAGAGTATTTTATTGGGTCTTTCGTGACTAAGGAAAAAAAGTTGTAGAGATTCACAGCTTAAAACTAGTTTGAATTCATTACCATTGTGATTGAAGTCAAAAGTTACAATTATACTCACAAATTCTTTTGAGAATAGCTTCTCCAGCTTCATTAACATCTTCGTCATTAGAATACTGTTTGATGAATGCGGCAAAATCTCCATTGTTTGTTTGAAGGTCTGCGTATGAGCCCGACTAAAAATACAACAAATGGCTAATAAAACCAACCAAAAAAATGGGAAAAGCATCCAACATTTAAACATCATATGTTGGAAGCTTTTCCAATTTTTTTGTGTGGTTCAAAGTTCATGTTGCCAGTTGCTGACAGATAATGAAGGATAAAGAAATTAGCAAATAGTTTAATACTAGTGTGATTACAATGATTTATTCAAAATTCATATTCTCCTACAATTAAGTGCATAATAAACCTTACTAGCCAGAAATTATGCTTAGTCATCACAAAGTACACTTTTACATTATAAAAATAAATAATGATGCGTACATGCGATTTGTTAAATATGAAAATCAGATCAGTTGAATATGTTCATTGATAAGTTGAATATGAAAATAAAATGTATCTTACTTCAGTAATATAGTTATCTTTTATAACAATAATTTGGTCGACTTGCCGAAGTAGTGAAAGATTATTCGTAACCAATATTCTTGTCTAAAATAAAAACAAAACTTTTAACTAATTATAATTTTTTTATTGCAAAATCTAAAATGTAGTAAATAACGAAATTATAGTCAAAGACCTCAAATTGATTTGTAATGGTGTTAAAATATGGTTAGTATGATTATAAATATATATAAAGTAAAGCAAATCAATACCTTTTCTTGAAGAAAACCTCGAGGTCCAATAACTTCATTAAAAATATGCTTCCCAACATGAGCGTCTACAGCTGACAAAGGATCATCCATTAGATAAATATCAGCATCGTGGTACACAGCACGCGCTAGTGCAATTCTTTGTTTTTGACCACCACTCAAGTTGATTCCTTTTTCACCAATCTCCGTCAGATCACCTACTGGGAGAAGCTGGATGTCAGCCTCAAGTGCACATGCTTTCAATACTTGTTTATACCTCTCGTCTTTGTATTTCTTAACAAACAAAATATTTTCACGTAAACTCTTGTTTTGAATCCAAGGCTGTTGCGTTACATATCCAATCTTACCACACGTTTCTACTTTTCCACTAACTTTATGAATTTCACCAAGGATAGCAGATAACAGAGTTGATTTTCCTTGCCCAACTTGTCCTACGACAGCAAGAAGGTTTCCTTTGGGAACTTTTAACTGGATTTCTTTTAGAGTAAAAGCGTCAGTGTCCCATGTAAAATGTCCGTTGGTTACTTGGACAGATAGTCCTGGTCGTTGTTCACCAAACCGATGGTAGCCATTTTTATCGAGTTCAGTAGCTAACAGATAATCAACAAGTCTTTCTGATGTTATGCTGTAGTTTATAATACTGTTGAAGAACATAGGGATGTTTGAAAACGGATATCTCATTATATTGAAATAAGCAATACTTACAAAAGCCTTTTCAGCTGTTAGCATTTGCCTTGCTAGATATACATAGCAAGCAAAGGTCGCTAAAGATACTATAAATGGTAAACAAGTAATAGAAAATTGCCAACTTGCCTCTAGCAACATACATTTTCTGTTAAGGTTCAATTCACATTTTCGAACTTGTTTTACTTTTTGCATGAAGCTTTTTTCCCATGCGTACATCTTAATGACCTTTATACCAGATACTATTTCACTCATTAGTTTTGCTCTTTGATCTTTATATTTCATTTGTTCTTTATTGTATTGTTTAGCTTTTTTACTGATGTAATAGTTAATTGGTGAAATTATAACTATTAGTAAAAAGCCAACCAATGTGGACCAACCTATCAGCATATATAACGAAACAAGTGAAACAAATATGAGCAGTGGTACTGACCAACTGCATACGAAATAAACAACCAGGCTATAGCACCGTTGAGCATCGATTGAAATAAAATTTATTATTCTACCAGTAGTAAATTCTTTACGACTTTCATTGTTCAAACGAAACATCTAAATGAAATAGAAATACGAAAATTTATTTTAGAATTTTTAACTAGGAAGAGCATTATCGTTGATTTTGATTGCCGATAAGAATGATCATGATTAAAGTTTCGCAAAATTGTTGAATACCTCTTCTCGTTTGCCTGCATGGAATAAAAATTTAGCTATGGCATGTTTTTTTTTGATAAAAAAAATATCGTTACCTTTTTGTACACAAAAGCAATGACAACAGATTTCACACACATTGCTATTGAGTATACTCCAGCAAAGTACTGCTCACGTACCACCGTTTGAAATACAATCATTGCAAAAAATATAGCAATATATATGTAACCATTTATTCTCTCCTCATTCTTCTCCTCCACTGATTTTATAAGTTTTCTGTTTAAAAAAGAAGAACAAACCTTATGTAGTTAAATTATTCTTTTTCTTATTAGCTGCTGAAATTGTGATGTAACGAGGTTGGAGTACATGTACAAGTTAAAGAGATCAACATGATCAGGATCTAGTTTGTACAGTATCACATGATTTTGAGTGCAATTTGAGATTATTTAGACTCAATTAGGTAAGAACTATGATAGATATTGTTTATCGTATTTTTTTGGTTATTTTTTCCATTGACCAATAATTGAGAGGATCGATTACTGATAAATGATTCATGTGATCATTGCAAAACTTAATCAAACTGTAATCAACCATGCGACTGTTTAACCAAATCAACTCAAACGACTACAAATTGGCAAGAGACTTTTAATAATTTTTGTTTATAATTAATAACCATAATAAAGTAAATGGAAGTAAGAGTATTCATGATTATAATATCTAATGATAACACAAAGGCCTCGCCAATGTTCAGTCTGTTCTTCTTTTTGAGTGCTTAATTAATACTTTCTTAAAAAATTAAACTTACCCTAAAATATGCGGTGTAGCCAGTAGAAAAATGTCCCCCATCAGTTTGAATGAACTTGCAAGTAGGTAAGGTATTCCAAAAATCCGGAGAAGTGCTTTCGTTAAAGATGGTTGGTAAACATAGCACTCTTTACTCCTTTCTTTTGTAGATTTTGCATCTTTTACTTGGCGACTTCTGATAAAACATTGAAACATATAGAACTTGTTCATCACTGAAAATTTTCATTTTTGGCTAGATAGAATACTTTCCTAATTGAGAGGCTTCGTATTAGAATATGTTCAACATTGACCAACAAATCTGTTTCCTTGTATAGGGCTTTTAGGGCTTTTCATATCTTGGAGAGGGGGTGTACGTCGTAAAGTTGGAATTGTCCGTAAAGTGGGAACGCGTTTATTTAACAATATATGACCAATCTGTGTTAATATCTGTGTATATTTATTAAGTTTTGTACTAAAATAGCTCACATTTTACGACTTGAAAGTAGATCTATATTATAATGTTCTTATGTCTCTACGAATCTTTGTCACACAATTTTCAATTTCGATTTTTACAATTTGAAATTGGGCGGTTTTACTTTTTATTGAGTGTGAGTCTTTTATGTATGGAATTGAAAACGCGCAATGTTGTTTGTGTGGAAAAAATAAAAATGAATAAAAAGCAATCCATTTCACATTGTTTATTGCTATCGATGTAATTAATTGTTGTAAATGCTTTATTGCTATTGGACTTCTTTTTTTTTGGTTTTTCTGTTTAGCCTGTTCGAAAGTTTTATTGTTTGTAATTAGCGTCTTGAAACTTTTTTTGTTATTGTTGTCACGAGAGTTGTTTTTAAAAACTTTTTTTCCTTGTGCATGTGCAAATATGGATGTTTTGGATGTTATTTCATTAGGATTTGTAAACTGAATAAATTTTGTTGTTATGTTTGAGTTGTAGATAACAAGCTTGCAGGGACCGTGGAGGGAAATTTTGTTTTTGGGGGCTAAAACTTTAGAACCTTTCCCCTACTCCCGGGACCAGGAGAAAAAATTTTATAGAAAAATCGGACGTTGTACAACACATTATAAAAGCAAAATTTACATCTGATATTACATATACCTTATACAATTTTTTTTACATGCTTAGAATATTACATTTGTTTGTGAGCGAGATAAAAGAACTTTATTTATGACAAAGTTATTGGGAGCTATAGCGCCCTTAGCCCCCCTTTTCCGGGGTCCCTGGCTTGTGGGTTATTATGTGGGAAAGTAATAACTTATTTAAAGGGATTGAAATAAGTTAATACTTTCATTCTCTTATCGCTTGTAGAAAATAATTTTAGTAACAGTTAATCCTTCAGCACTCTAAAAAAGATGGGCTTGGAGGTCAAAGGTTCGCAATTAGTTTAATGTTTCTGCAGCTCTATTTTCAGTTTCACACAAATCCATTTTCTTAAAAATGATAGAGTAAGGCATAGATTTAAACATACTAAATAAGCTCTCAAAGTCTGATCAAGTTTCTGTAAATTAGAAGCTGCATGAACTTAAAGTAGAGTTAAACGAACTATATAAACTAAAAAACGAATTGCCAACCTTTTGACTCCTCAAGACCATTATAGATACAATTTTAAGTGTATACATATAGAGGAGTAGAACAAAAGATAGATAACTTTCACAGTACAAAAGGTAAACATATGAATATACCTGTACATCTTTTCAATTTCTTTATCCCATTCTTCTTCGAAACGTTTGTTGTTAATTTCCGAGCTGTATTCATCGTTCAATTTCCAAATATCGTCTTCATCTAGCGGTCTTTTGTACCCTGTTTTCACTAAACTAGATATGGAAAGCTTAAATGAGATTTTTGTTTCGAGATTTCTTTGAAATGATTTAGTTTCACCCTTTAACTACTAATACGAAACATATTTAGTGTGCCAAGTATCTTGTTTTGTCCTTGTTCATAAATTTTGACCTCCTGACAATGAAGGTCCATAACAGAGCAAACATTGTTTACTTAGCCATTTTGTTAACCTTAGTTTAATAATTTTTGAGCAAAGCTTAATTATTGATATAAGGTTGAAGTTTTTCACTAAAAAGTGTATAATTCAAATAGTGTTAACAGTTAAGATGTAAATAAAATCAAAAAAAGATTTGGATATACGCATGGGTTTAGATAAAGAACTAGGGTTAGATTGTATTACATAAACCCCCTTTTATGAAGTCAGAGTTCAACAGTGAAGTCACGATCGAGAACTTTAAAATAAAGCATACACATTATACTTACTCGGTTACCCACCAAAAAGTGAGACGAGAGAAAATATTTGGTTTCTTCATCATGTGTTCTTTAATTCTAAAGTAGAAAAAGTAAGAAATAAACTATAAAAGTACCAATTCTAGCGAAATGATTGCAATTGAAAACGAAACACCCGTTATTGCTTTAAAAAAACCAAAGTTTTATTAGAAAATGAAGCTCAGAAAGCAAAACTAAGATAACAACAAGGCTCGAGTTAGAAAGTAATATCTTTGTGAACCGTATTACACATTCTTAAGAATTCGAATTTACAAGATCCTATTAAGAAAAAAATGGTCTCATTTCGGGTTAATTTAAAAGAGTTGATGCTCAACCAAAAAATAGTTTACTTACAAAAAAGTAGTGAATTGGTTTGTTTATGACTATTCAGAATTTTACGAATCATATTTTGCTGATATGCAAACATCGTTTATAATATATAATAAAAAAATAGATATACTATATAAGATAAGCTATACTTTTAGCTTGTTATTGATTTAATTATTTCAAAAATTAACTTTGAACACAAAGACTATATTAAAGTTAATGTGTAAAAACTGCTCAGAAACAAACTTTGGAAGGTAATGTTAAATGGTCAACGGGAAAAAATAACCTGAGTAACGCAAGGGTTGGTTCCTTGAATTAACTTATGCTGCTAATTAGATTGATGAGTAGTTTTCTGGAAAGAAGGTCGTTTTATCGTTTGAGATTGGTCGAGTCCTTTCTCTAGATCGTATGCTTTTTGATAACTGTAGTAATTTCTTTAAGATTCCAGTTGATTCTAATTCTAACAGTATTAACGTTACCACAGCCCGTCCATAGAGATCATAAACAATTGTCAGCTGAGGAGTTACGAGTGCAACATATCCGACACCTCCTCGCGACCATTTTATAGCGACAAAGAAAACGTAAATTTCGTTTCTTTTAGTTCAAATAAAAATAAAATCAACTAATTATTATGCATACTAATTATTAAAGAAATATACTTTATTTCTAAGTCATCAAGAATTCTATGATAAAGCTTTAAAATACTATATTGTAAATCAACTTGCTTGTCTTTTACAGCCATCTAGTACGATTGCCCTGCTTAATTTGATAAACTCTTGGTCCGCTGCCAGGTTGTTGATCCCAACTATTTTTAAAGACGCTGACTTTAGGTCAACGTATCGAAAAGAAAAAGTAAGGCAAAAGGATAAATTTGGTAATGGAAATTATTTGTCTATGCTATTAATTGCGCCATTTATTTAAGAATAACTAATATAAATACATCCCCTACCTTCCTTATTATAAAATCAATATGAGAACATTATTTTTGTTATATACAACTACGAAGAAGCATCGTGTGCCAACTGTATGGAAATGTCTAAAACATCAACAAAAACAAAATTTAACTCATTATATTGCACATGAACATCATACCAACATGACAGTCAATGAATGAATTAAATTTTAAATTATGTTTTTTCTTTTGAAAAGCTACGTAATTTCTTTGTCTAAATTATCGAGCGAGCTTGGCTATGCTTCATTATGTTATTCGAGTGTCGGGTAATTGCATGCTGTAATATGATAATCGTGACGTTCCTTGAGCATGCAATATTTTTAACTGTTCTTTGACATGATAAGTCTCATTCTTTGTAACACTTGTGACCAGGGCAGGAGCGTGCATAAGGTACGGCAATATCAAAGTGTGCTTTACAAAACTATGGTAGAAAAAAATAAGTTTTAGTGAAAAGGTTACATAATTTTATAACATGAATTCAACAAGGAAAAAAGATTTTCTAAGTTATTATTCTCATTTTTCATGGACTGACTGACTGCCTAGGGTTACATATTTCCTCTTTCCAAGATAAATATATATTGATTCATTGAGCTCTTTCTTCACTAACCTCAACTGGTTGTGTGGAGAGAGTTCACTTACTATTGTGCAATATTAGTGTTAATGAAAACCAAAACTAACTGTTTAACTATAATTAACTGTTTTTGAAAATTTATGTTCTAATGTTGTGAAAATTCTTATTGTTTTTTTGCATTCAAAAGTTATTTGATGATGGAAAGGTCTCCCGAAGTTTAAAAGTTGAGTAGTGCATACCCATGATAGCACAAGTTGCCACTGGAAAATATATATGTAGCACTCATATACAGCCTTGTTTATGTTTGTTATCTAAAAAAACATACATTGGCCACTAGGACCCATTCTTGTAATTAGTCTATTATTATTCTACCAAGGTTACCACATCAATTCTTATTATTGTGTAATGAGAACAACCACGTAGTTATGTCAACAATATATTTTAATTATATACATACATAATAGTCTTTACTAATAACTGACATATGACAATGACCACAGAAAAAGTTTTTGTATGAGATAAATGATTTCTCGTCATTATTATAACAAAAGGCACAATTATAATAGTAAGTGTATCTAGCTGTATATATATATATATATATCTAGTATATACATTTAACCAAGATGTTCTGTTCTATGACAGTTCTAAGTTTTTGTTCTTACACCCGTAAAATCACCGAGACGAAAATTAGTAAACAAACGACAAACGACAATTTTTGTATGTTGAAACAACATCATGCTCTAAAATAATGTCTTGGTCATAATATTAATAAGTAGTATCTAGGTCTGATATTCCTATCAACGATGTAGTATATATTATAAAGAAAACAAAGAAAAACATTAATAAAATTCTTGCAACTTATTAACAAATAACCATGCTCGTTACATTACGCTCTTAAAAGGTCCTTAAAATCCTAAAAGTAATTCCAATGCAAAGTTGAATTGTGCAAATCTTTAGAAAACTCTTTTTTTGGAAGAGTTAATTAATAGCAGTAGAAAGCTTTCCGAATTTATTCCTCTATCTTGATAGAATTAAGGTTTGTTTTAGGATAAACCCATGTGTTCAGATTTAGACTAGATACCAAAATGTAGTATCTAGGCTAGTGCAGGAAATATTTGTTGTATTCATATCTGTTGTATATTTTTATCATATTCCGTACACTAATACCGACGCTTCGTCGTTTGATGTAGAACATGTTATAGGCTTTTTGATATGATTTTATTCGACGGCCTTAATATAAAATATATTTATTTACTTTCTGGAGTTGTTTAAATATTTCTATGTAATCAGCTAAACTATTGTTTTGTTATTATTATTACTTAAAAAGAACTTTTACACGTTTTTTCGGAATAATTCTTACAGTTGCATTTTTTTACTAAACTAAATACTAAACTATAGGTTTGCTTTGTTTGACGATGTCTCAACAATACATAGCAAATTATAATTTTAACTTCCTGATTTTGTTAATATTAACACTAACACTAAAAGCCATGTGATTTGAAGATTGATGAATTTATTTACTTTTTCTTCTTCTCCTTTTGTATCGTCTAGAACTTCATATTTTTTCTTCACAAAAGTTAGTTTCCTCTTCAGAATTCTTCGTCTCACCAAGATTATCGTTGTAATGTTTCTCAATGAGTATCCTCAAATAATCTGAAATTTCTCCTTTCGTCGTTTATGCTAAATCTTACCGAAAGCCATTATTAAGTATGGGGGATGCCTTACACATTTGAGATCGCAATGTTTCTTTAAGCTTTCCACTAGAGCTAAGGACTCGAGCTACCTTACAAATAGCAAAATTTAATGCCGAGTGCGACGATAACAACAATTGGTACTAGCACCAAGATAATAACAGCTGGAGCAACAACTTGAATCTTTCTATATTTACTTCTTTCAAAATTCTTTTGTTAGTAGTTAAATACAGGTTGCAGGGTACGGATCCAGAAATTTATAGTATAGCTAAAAGAAAAACTTACCTTCGCATATGTTTTTTTTTAAATCAGAGACGTGACATAAAAAATAACGCCATTCTTAAATATTAAGTGTTATTTTCTCTGTTTCAGCCCACCACCAAGTAATTTTTTTAAAAATAAATATTATTTT
>JAUEKX010421725.1:14123-30206 GCA_031834005.1 Dendronotus venustus
CATTCTTAAATATTAAGTGTTATTTTCTCTGTTTCAGCCCACCACCAAGTAATTTTTTTAAAAATAAATATTATTTTAGTCTTTAATACTAACATTTTACCATTAGTGCAAAGTTATGCTCACATTACATAATTTGAACGAAATCAATAAACTCAAACCTATGATATAAGTTTCTTTGTTTCTATCTCGTTAACCAATGAGCATCAATTATTTTGAGCCTTAAAAGTTTCTTACATGTTTTTTATAAAAAAGTATATACTAAAGCACTATATCATGTAGCAAATCTTTTTGAAAAAAAACTATTCATGGATGAGTATAATATAATGCAAAACAACCACACAAGAAAAAAATTAGAACTGCTTCTTGAAAAAGGAGATGATACAGGAGGTTATATCAAAGGTAGAACTATTAGATATAAACAAAAGTTGCATCTAATATCACTGACAATTCAAAACATGTATTACACAACTTTACTATCATATATTTATATGACAAATAATTTTTTATGAGAAATAATAACTTTCTTACAATAAAAGTGTATAGAAGAAACTTAAAAATGTTCAATTCTTTAAACATGCGAAAGACAACCAGAAAGAGGCTTAACATTTATTAGTTTATTTAGTGAATATTTTATTATGGTTGTGTTCTTAGAAATTTATATATAATTCGCTTTTATCAAGAAACAAAAGCAAATCCAACGAATTAAAATTATTAAATAAAAATTATTAATTAGTATCAGCAATGTTTTAGCAATAAAATTATTTTTAATTGCTATAGAGAAGTTTGTTATTATTGATTTGGCAGCTTTTTTTAATCCTGGTAATTTAAAATAGTAATGGCAATAAAATGTGATGTAAGTACAACATCCCAAAAGACCATATAGTAATTATTTCAAAAGCAAAACTTCTGACTATATTTAGCGAAATTTAACTCTATCTATATCCCAGGAGGATTTAAAAAGTGTTTGAATTACAAAAAGTTCGGATTATACGAGTTTTCACTAAAATATTATTGTTGCTAAATTATCATTCATAAAGATGTTTTCGAGGGAAATTATTGTTTTACCTGCAAAGGAAAATAAATGAGACAAATAAAATAAGCGAAATAGATGTCATAAGCATTGTGTATATGTTATACAGAAAATCAAAGCTTATGGTAGTCCTTGATGGACTTTTGTTTCTTTCATTACATACATTTCAATCCTCACAAAGTTCGACAAAAGCTCAAAATTCAGTTAAGAGTTGCGTTTAACATTCTTAAATATACTCAAGGGACATATTTGGCAACCATAGCTGTTTTTCCAATGTTTATCTCTATAAAAACAGTCTGCAAGCTCCTACTCTGGTAGACAGGTCGTATTGTATTTGACTGGTAATAGGACGCTCAAAAGGAACCATGAATATACGTTTTTTTTATGAATAGGGTTCACAATAGAGTTGGAAGTAAAATCGTGAACACTGAAACCAGATCCGTACAAAAAATAATCTAGATAATCAACCAGAGTCTCCTTGTAACAATTTTAATGACGTTTCACATTCAATTTAAAAAAGCAAAATGCAGAGTTTTCACGATTTGAACAGGGTTTTTCAAAATTTTGGTTTCTATTTATCGAACTCCTTGAGATAAAGAAATCCTACATATGTCAATTTTTAATTATTCTTAAGATTCATTATCCCAGTTCGATGAAGCTCAGCCTCAAAACTAGCATTAAAGCTGAATATGAATGTTGTTTTGTCAAGAAGTGGTGTTGGGTACATCGGTTGTGCAGTGATTGGGACTAATATGATATCCATTGTCAACAGTATGGAGGCAATTAATCTTGTGAGCTCAAATGAAACATAAGTAAAAATCAAAAAGTTTTAAGAGACTTTTATTTCAGTCGCTATTGATGTCTATTTGCTTATACATTGTCCAAGATATTCACTGTCTTATCAATTTTCACTTTGAGTATTGTATCAATAACAATTCTTTTTTCATATTCAAACTTCAAAAGTTGAATTTATGTCCCCCTTTTGTGTATGCCACTCTCATACGCTCTTCGTTAACTTTTGCACAAAAATAACCCTTCCCCGGCTTGCAGTTAGAGGTTAAAAACAAAGCAAGCATATCCCCCATTCTATGAGGGCAGTTGTTGCTGCGATACACCAATTAATAACAAATAAGTTAATTTGCTTTATTGCTGCTCTTAATTTATTCTATAAAGAAAAAATAAAATATAATTGTAATATGGTCTTTTTAGGATGTTCCGCAATGTTATATGAGCATCTTTTAACCCTCTGAGTGTCGACGCTTTTTGAAAAAATGCCCTTTTTGAGATTGAAAATTGAAGTTCAACTTTCAAATTCCAATAAAAGTCGCTGTGTTTGTCATAGCTGAACGTATTTGGTTTTTTAGTATATTACAAAAATTGTTACAAAATAATAACAAATAAAATTCAATCATGGTGGTAAACAATTAAGCTGGTGAACGAGTTTAGACGGTGCTCAGCGTAGTTGAAGAAGTTATTACTAAAGTTTATCATTCTGCATTTCTACATTGGTGCGATAATAATCAAAAATGACACAATGTTTTAGCACCCAAACTGGAAGGTAACATGTAACTACAGTTTGCATCTATCAAAATAGAACTCAGTTTGCAAAAGAAGTAATTATAATATGGTCTCTTGAGATGTTGAGCATTGCTATGAGCAAACCAGATGGTTTCCTATTAGAATTCCCTTTCGTCTGAAAAAGATATAGATTTTTTATAACAATTAAAAATGCTATTTCCTTTTTTTTTTCTAAAGGTTTTATTGTAATAAATTCATACTGTCTAGAACCCACTCTACAGTTAGCTTACTGTATTTTCTCTAATTAGTGCCGCTCTCCAATAAGCGCCAAAAAAAAAGAAATTTATAAGCACCCGGGTGCCTTGGATATGCTACATTCCGCTTGCAAGAGCAGTTATCTCCTTACTTTTAACCATTTTTTCCTTTTTCTCTTTATAGTTATACTTATCAAAATATTCTCTCTATTACTATTTATTTTACATAAGCTTATCTCACTAATTGTTTTCGCTCTCCTACACATGGCCATCTTTTTAAAATTATCTTTTATCCACGTAAATGAAGTAAATCGTAAAGTTTACGCTTACTTAGAACATCGATGTAAATCGCTGAACGATACCCATCTAGACAACCACCTTAGAAATCAAGGGCATCTAAGCTGTTCCAGCTGTTGAAAAAATAAAATAAAAACAGATCACAGGCATCACTATCTCTGCTGATGATAAAATTCTTTCAATGCAATTTATATGTGCTGCAAAATCTAAAACAATGCCATCCAACTAGATGGTTTCGCATTATTAAATTATCCAATAAAACATCTTGAAAAAAATCCTGTTTTTGAATTCAAAGCGTAGAGAAATCCATCGGCCCAATGATTAGAAGGCTCTTCTGATCTACGATCTTTCAAAAGTCCAATCAACCAATTGTGTTTAAAACAAAATGAGCGAAAATAATACTGCATTTTTTGTACCGTCAAACATAACAAATTAATTTCAGCCTCTTGATTTCATCATGAATAGTTTAGCATAGCAATTCTTGAAACGAAAGTTTGATTCGTGGTACACTAAAAGAACGACCCAATGAATTGACGTTGGCGCATACTGGTGTGTATCATACACATGGGAACGAAAATTATCTGTTATCAAACCGTTACATGCGAGATGGTTAATTAAATTAGCCTTTACGATAAAATGCAAAATAAAAACATATGGTCGTCAAAATCTTTCAAATGACAATGAGTTAGTTTTCGTATTTGCAAAGAATATTAAAAAAACATTAAAGCTGTCTTATTGTATTTGTTTTTGTATTTGTTTTAATTTCTTGTTCGAAATTGCAAATAAAAAACTTTCAAAATAAGGCAAAAACATCCAAATTTTTTGTTTGAAAATATTTTGTCCAAAATATTTGGGTCCGAAATTTTGGTATTTAATGTTGGTACTTTCAAAACCCAACCATGAATGTTCTTACTGGCAGTGGGAACTCCATTTGATTTAATAATAATGATAATGGTCTAAGCCAACAAGAATTCCCATATGGAACTGTCACTATTCATGATCATAATCAGCTAACTTCAAATCCTTGATAAACATCTCATATGCGACTGAATGCAAATAAATGGTACACTAACAGCTTCTAAACATAAGCTTTTGTCATCCAAATCATTCTGTACCTATTACTTCACAACATCAAGAGTTTTTACAACACTTTATGAATAGCCAAACATACAAACAATACCAGTTAGCAAACGTAACGTCCCACGTAGGTTACGCATAATAAAGAAAGTAGAGAACCATTGTCAGACATATCTTGGGTAGTTAGACAAAAAACATTGTCAGTAGAAGAACAAGAAACAAGAGAAATTGCAGTTTTGAGCAAAAAAGCCATTATGGAAATCGTCTATACTTTGTATTGACATTTTATTACGTAATATGGAAGCTGTCTATAGCTTGATCTGACATTCATTCTGTAATTTTGGAAAGCCGTGCAATGGTTTATTTCACGTTCATTTCGTAATGAGGAAATCGTCTATACAGTATACTCTCAATTTAGCAAACATTTTTTTATTTTTTAGGTTAATAAACTAACAAAATGTTTCGGTCTCTTCAGAATTTGCTAGATCGAGGGTCTACTGTATACCGTTTAGACAGTTTTTCCGTAATGTGGGAGCGGTGCGTTGGTTATTTTGATGTTCATTCCATAATGAGATAGTCATTCATACTTTTTTTTTGAGGGGACAGTCTTCGTAATATCTGACGTGGAGTGTTTCTTTATGTGTGCGCTTTTTTAGTAGAAAAACGTTCCAAGTCTTAGATAATTGTATTTGGATAGAGGTTAAATGAAGATTTTCATTGCTAATATCTCGTGAGCTAAGAGCTATTTTGGAAAATAGTTAAAACTTTCATAAAGTAACTTTTTGAGATCTATAACCTAAATATCAAATAAAATATATGTAATTAATGATGTTTTAGATTTTAGTGGATTCACTCAAATTTATAACAAATAAATTAACGCGATAGTATTCATAACGGTGCTGCTTCTTCCGTGATCGATAAAAAAGAGAGAGATCTCAAAACGTGGATCTCTATATATATTATACAAATTTACAGAAAATAATCACGTGACTAGAAAACGCGTGTATGCGCGTTTCTATCTATAAAATATATACAAAATAAACATACAAGGTGTGAACGGGATGCGCGTACGACGCCTTACAAAAGTTACATAATATCTGTAAAAAAGACAGTTTTTACAGATGTTAAATTCGATTTTAAAGACAAATCTTTTAAAGAATAACAATTTTTGGAAAACAAAGTACTATGCTCCTTATAAAAACAAAGCTGATGAGTTTGTTTTAGTAGAAATCATGTCTTTGGTGAGTATGGTTTTGATGTTGATTGTTGTTACACTCTTTTAAAAGTATCGAACTACTTCAATCGTTAAACAGGCAAACCGACCAATAACCGTCTTACAACTTGCATCTCATATCACATAAGCTATATTACTTCGCTTTTAAGAAAAAAAAAGCATTTCAAGCATTTTTAGTTATAGTTTTAGTGGTGAGCTTATAAACCTTAAAACCTTGCGTTAGATAAAATAGACTCATATCAAGAAGTAGATAGTCATTGTTTTCGTTGACAATGTGGATCGAATATCCATAATAAAAACTTATATCCTGTTTTACTTTTTATATACTGCAAATTACGTACTGATTTATGTCACAATAATTATCACTGACGATCGCTATTGTGGCCACATATAATCACCGAAAAATGTAGACACATACACGTAAAAATATTAAAACAAGAAAGGAGCTACATAATTCAACATAATTTATTAGTATATTCTTATGTCTTTAAATCATAAAAATTAATGTTGATACAAAGATATTTTACTGGCGTATATGTATTTTATAAAATACATGTAATTTGAATAATTTTCATAATGATGTTTTTTTATTTGATTTTAACTTATTTATGTAAGCAAATGTTAATGAAAAGTAAGACAAACCAGATCTTAGTCAAATATTTTGAAAGTTTCTAATAAAATCATCTTTGAACGCCATGAACCCAAAACAAATCCAATATTGATATTAAATCGATTATGCATAAATATGAAATACATGTTAAACTTTCATATGTTCCTGTAAATCGGCATGCCAACGTTTTCATTACTTTTTTAAAGACAGAAGACCAGCATTTTTAATCAAACTATAGAATAATGTTGTGTCATCTTCAAGCAGATTATTTGGTGAGTCATATTCTGCAATCTGTCCTTTGTCTAAAACCAACACTCTAAGAAAGTATAAAAGATATATAAATTTATATTATATTAAATATAATCTATCCTTATAAGATATCATACTATGTCTTTCCGCTCTGTTTGCAACCTCACGCGAAGTTGCTTTGCAGAACATTGGCTTCCCAAAAAAATGTAAACATATATAATGCTATTAACATTGCGTGACAGTAGTTGTTATCGTCCAGCCAGAACCAAGCTTTATTGAGATGACAATGAACTAGTGAAGGTAGACCATTAGCATGCCCTAGAGCACTGCTGGAGTAGAAATGCTAATCTGGAGATTGTGCTGGTTCAAATCATACAATAACTATATTGGAGTGCTACCAAATGATCAATTTGACAACATTATATAGTTCATATTAGAGTCAAAACTAAATTGCATTTCATTCATAAAAGAATACACGACACAATAAGTAGTAAAAATACCCAAGACAATTTAGTATTTAGTAATAAAATAGTTTAATTACCGATCATAGTCAATAATTGTATTTAATCGATGTGCGATCGTCAACACTGTACAGTGTCCGAACTCAGTTCGTATGGTCTCTTGAATATGTGCATCTGTTTCCATGTCAACTGCTGCAGTTGCTTCATCCAATATGAGAATTTTTGATTTGCGCAGTAGAGCTCTAGCTAAACAGACAAGTTGACGTTGTCCAACACTTAAAACAAAGAGAAAAGAAAAAGTTACTGGTTGCTAAATATTTATGATTTCTGTTATTAATTTACAGTTTCGATAGAGCATTAAGCTCCAGCACCCTTATGATTCCATGTAGTCCTTGACGTACTAATGTGGAATGTGCCTTATGTTTGGGTGTTTATAATTCTAAATAATTAAATAATTGTTTTATAAAAATTACAGTAAATTGCTGAAATAACGGTTTAAGGTAATTGGAAAAAGACTACGATGAGATGTGTAGGACGAAAGGAAAAATTAGTCTCATTGTAAGGAGAACATTCAATTGTACCTTAAGTTGTCTCCACTTTCAGCAACGTCGGAAAGCAAACCCTTTTTGAGTGAAGAAATAAATGTCTTTAAATATGAAATTTCAAGTGCCTTCCATATCTCCACATCGGTGTGTCTTGAGAATGGATCAAGGTTGAATCGAATGGTACCAGAAAACAACACTGGGTCCTAAGAGCCAAAAGGTACAATCATTAATCAAGAATACGGCAAATGAATAAAAGGCATCTTGACTTATAAAATTTTAAAGTGCTTGCATGGCAAAATTCTTAATTAATTAATTTTTACAACTTTGGCGCAAGATATCTAGAAATCTTCAAATAGTCATTACAAAACCAGAAGATATGCTAAACTTTGCCGTTCATCTTTCTAAATCTGAAAACAGATCCTTTAAATTCCTCTTGGATTAAAAGTAATCAATGATCAAATAAAAACAAATTTTGACATATTTTTGCTGATGTCGTTAGAAATAATGACGTTATTAAAGTTTTATTAATTAATTTGTAATTCTTACATGGTAAAGAATAATTAAAGACAATGATTTTGCCATGAATTATGGAAGGGGGAAGCCATTCATAGAGAGCTTTAAAAAGGGCGTTCGTATTGTATTAAATATTTTTTATTAAAGATTTAAGTATTAATTATTTTTTGTGTTCTAATGAATTCAACGTGAAGTGGGTTAATGTCAGGTATTAGTTGGAGGAACGGCAAAAATACTTTTCATTTTGACCTAATAAACTCAATCATTAGTTATGTTAAACAAGTCAATAAGATAGAAAAAGCATTTTAAGGTCCAAACCAGGTTCTCCCATAAATAGATACAATCATCAAGTTATATTCTTTACCTGTGGAATAATACTGATTTTTGATCGCAGATCATCTAGTCCAATATCAGCAATGTTGACTCCATCAATGGAAATCTTTCCACAGGCTGCTTCTATTATACGGAACAAGGCTAGTGTTACAGAAGATTTTCCGGCACCTGTTCGACCAACTATACCAATCTATGAAAAAATAACTGAATATATAAACTATATATTTTATTTGACAAAACAATGGATAATAAAAAGTGACAAATCTTTTTACTGACATATTTTCTACTTACGAAGGCATTAGTTTATAGTTCAATTATTAATTGGAATGTTAATAAAAAGTTCAATTTAAGAATGTTCATTATGGGACGATACCAAATGCAAAATGAAGCGTCGTCCCAATCCCAAATAGACATCCAATGATTTTAAAACGAGTGATCTCATTTCTAAGGACTTATGGATGTTTTTATTAAATTGGGAACAAAGTCATATTTTGGGATGTCTCTTGCCCAGTGAGAAGTCTAGTTTAAAAGATGCGTTTGCTACAATGTTATGATATTAGTTTTTTTGAAGTTCTTGGTAGAACTAAGAACACAGCTGAACCCTAATAATCTCAAATATTTATTCCAAATCGGTTTTACTTTAATATCAGTGACATTTTTCGGCTTTAGTTGAAGTTGAAGAATTGTATTCTAGAAGATATTTTAGGCCATGGTTGTAGAATCTTGTTGAAATTGAACTTCTTAACAAACCTTTTCTTGTGATTGAACATCGAAGTTGATATCTTGAAGAACCAGATCTAATCCTGGTCGATATCGAACAGAATAATCTTGGAATGATATTGCACCAGTGTTTGGCCAACTCTCTGGTGGTTGTTTCTTCTTATTTACAGGTTCAGCCTAAAATCACAACTTATTTCTTAGTACAGTACAAAATACAATTAATGGAATCAGTTAATGAGCATGTTGCGACTGAGATTTTGCTAATTAACCTATATTCATTATCAAGAACGAAATATTATCGAATAAAAGTTCATTTTATGGCAGCTTTTAGGCGTTCTTCTAACTATATCAGTTTTATGTTGAAAATCACACAAAAAAATCTAGAAAAACATTCGCTATTATTATCAAAAAATCATTATTCCGTAATGTTCTTGAAAAAATTCCTTGATAAGAACAATTGAGGCTGAAATAAAATAAAAAGATATGCGCGTTTAGTCTCAGAATAAAATTTAGACGTTCTTATAAAAAAACGCGTATAAAACGGGCTTTATAAATATAAAACTTTTGAAGCCAATTTTTTATTATTTCGCAGTTTTACCTCTCTTTGTTCAAAAATATATTCGTTGATACGTTCAATAGACACCAAACTTGTCTCCAATCCATTCGATGCTCGAACAAGTGAAATCAAAGACTGTGTTATCTATAAAAGAAAAATCACCTTTTATATAATGTCCATGTTTCTCTCCTTTTCTATATACTTTCCCCTCTAAAAGCTACGAGAATTTTATCAACTTCAGAAAGCATCTTTCGTCTTTTTTTAAATAATTGAAAAATAATTTAATTGAACGATAAGTGACACAATAATTTGACGTAGATACAAAATATATTTCTTAAAGATTTTGCTAGTTAACAAGATGGTATTGGATCCGAAGAGAATCCCGAAAATGCTTGTACACACCTGTACATGTATGAAAGCATTGTTAAGGTCGTCAAAATTTAATTAATCAAAACATCCTTACATATCTATTATCATGTATTGTAGTATAGTTAAGAGAGTACATGTACGGACGTTTCGATTAATTAATTCTCGGCACTCGTTCACTCCTGTACACGTACGAACATCTTTTATAAATCTAATTTTCATGAATGCCCGTACAATTAGTCGTTATATTATTAAACAATTTGCAAAACGTTTAGCTATACAAATGGATTCTAATACCTTTATCGTCAACATATTTAACATATATCATTAAGGAAAGTGATTGTGCACGACCATAATCTTATAGGCTTGGGCTTTAGCCCCGCGGGCGACGTGAGGCTTCCCAAGTAGTGTCTCTGCCTTCTTTTCTCTATCACAACATTTTTAAAATAAATAGGATTTAGTCACGAAAATTTTTTATAGACAGTATTATATTTTAATGAGTTTAGCCACTATGCCTGAACTCATGGTATTTTGACTTTTTTGAAAAAAAAAACATGTGTGAAAACGAATATGAAAACATGTTTTGAAATTTATATTTTAATATACATTTATGGTTTTTATTTTTTATTTTTAGGAAATTTTTGTTTCGATTCAAAAAACCACAAGATTTTGTTCCAGAAAAGACGGTTCTTAAAGATGGTAGATTGGAAAAATAAAGCTGATTTTGGTTGTTATAATGGTATGTTGTAATTGATTGAAAGAAATATATACTTTTATATTCTTGTGAATCTATTTTTTGATGTTTATGATAATTTTGTTTTGATTGGTACTAAAATGTTTTCATACTATTTTGCTTTCATTTTTTATTTATTCTTTCAACTTTTGCTCTCAATTAAAATAAGTAAACAAATATATAAATCCTAAAATCTGGAATATTTCAAAACTCAACAAAAGCACGATGTCGTTTTTGGAAAAAGTATCGAACAAATGATGTAGTTTAAGATTTAATGATGTCAAAACCTTTTTAAGAAGCTATGTTATGTACACATTGGTGTATATATGGAGACTAACTGGTTTTGGATGACGTCATAGATGCTCCAATTCTTTTTATTAATTCATGGCTTTTTAGCTCCAGCCATCTCATCATCCATTTTCCAACAACAAATTTAACAGAATATAAACATATCAAATTATAAAGCATCCCATTTTTACACACACACCAACTCTCTCGCCGCAACAACTATGAACAAAATACTTCAGGATGTTAATAAATATAAAACAACGAAACTTTCGAGTGTTCTAATTGCAATAGCAATAAAACTTTTACGATAAACAATATCGAAAAACAATCGCAAGTTGTTTATCAATCCTTTGAAAAAATCGTTAAAATTAATGACGCCTCCGCGCGCTGGTATCGATTTCATTTGCTATTTTATTAGTCATTTTGAATTAAAACACACACACTAACACCCAGACCAACATATAATATTATGTAATAGATTTGCATCAAATAAAAGTGAACAGCCATCACCAAGGCAACTAATAATTAGTAGTCAGTCAGTTAGATTCAGGTAAAATTGCACTTACTTGCATTGCATAGGAGATGGAGAGACCAGCAATACCTGCGGAGATTTTATCTTTCTTCATTATACTAAATAGTGCAGCAAACAATGCAATGAAATTCCCAAAAATGTTTAACCTTATCACCATCCACCTAAATATATCACAAGAAAGGTTCTTAGTCTCTCAATACATGTATTATCTATTGACTTTTTCATAGCTGTTAGCCTGGATTACTGGCGCCACAAGTACAAGCTACGTGAACATGGTAGAAAAACAAAAACAGAAATGGAATCTAGGCTAATCTTAGCCTTAAAGTGTTGATTTGTACAAAATATAATAAATGTAAACAATCTCATGAAAAGATCATATCATAATAGTAATGATTTTTTTAGGATTTGCATTTGATTTATAGAAATGCATTTGATTCTGGCTTTTAAAATACGACTTCAATGTCTAATTTCTCAATCAATTGAATTTTCTTTACCTATCACACATAAACTTGGCAAAGAAAGCAGATTGCATGCGATCGATTTTCTTGTAATTCTCCTCAATGAAAATATCAACTTGATTGAAAGCTCGTACTGTACTAGCTCCATTGATGCTCTCAAAGTAATGGCTGTAGATTGGTGATTGGCTAACAGATAAGATTCTCTTCAGTTGCCGAGCTGTTTTTACGTAGAATCTCTACAAAGAGATGAGTGAAGCATGCATTAGTTGTTTTTTGTTGTTTTTTGTCATAACACGGCATATTGTTAAGTAAATTCAAATCTAGCATGTATATTCTAGCAGATACTCACATCAAATGATTATAATACATTGTGAGTTCCCTCTATACTTTATTCTCAAGTACTGGAGAATAAGACTAATCTTTTTTCGAGAATTGCATGTTCTTTTTAATTGGGAGAAAAAACTTACTTGAGTGACGAGATAGAGGATCAATATTGGTACAAACACAGCAATGAAAATCGGAGTTGAGGATGAAATAACATAGAAAATCCCAAAAATTCCCATTACGTTAATAATGATCATCTGTAAATTATTTGGAATTTCGTAGTCAAGTGAATTGATGTCTTTGGAAAATCTATTGATTATTCGGCCCATAGGTGTGGTCTCAAAGAAGGACATTGGACAATGCAAAATTGTGTCCAACATTTGGTTATGCAATCGCCAAGAGGAACGATATGATGCAATGGCAATACCAAATGCCAACACAAGTACAAACAATCCTTGACCAAAACCAAGAAGTCCATATACTCCAATGAACAGGTCACGATTCTGCATAGCTTTCCATTTCGAAACTGAACTCCATTTAGCTAGCCAGAATCTTGATGTCACTAAGGAAGCTTCTTGCAAGAATCCAGACACAAAAAGGATAACGGATGTGATTATTCCAATAGTGTTTAAATAATGTAAGAATACTTTGATTTCCACCTTCGCAAATATAAAATAAAAGGTAAATACTTATTATACCTAATACCGTCATTTTTTAGAAGCTTTTATTACTAACTAGTCAAATATATTACGCAAAGTTGTTACAGACAATAAAAATGATGAATTTCTAAATGTATCAACATTGTAAGAGAGAGCAAAAAGGTTTAATAATTTGTACAAAATTGTAGATAACTTACATTTCCCACTTTACTATGTTCTTTATCGATCAGTTTTCCTTTGTCTTTGGTCTTTTCTCTACTGCCTCCTTTCTCTTTTATAGATTTATTGCCGACATTACTTGTACGCTCTTTGATATCTTCTTCTATATTAGTAACAACTACTTGATCAATCAACTCCTCATCTGCCATATCATCAATTATGGCATATAAAGAGTTCCCCTGCACCTTTATTGAGCCATTCGAATGGTGAAGGGGAAGTGTATAAGGAAGGACATTTCTTTTCGCACCGTATAGCAAACTTTTCACTGGTCGTATCAGGGGAGACATGCCTAAAACAACAAGAATATTTTATTGGGTTTTTCGTGACTAAGGAAAAAAAGATTTTCGTGACTAAATGTTAAGATTTACAGCTTAACATCAAATTAAATTCATTAGCAGAATGATAGTATTAAAAAGGTACAATTATACTAACAACTTTTTTTGAGATTAGCTTCTCCAGCTTCATCAACATCTTCGTCATTAGAATATTGTTTTATAAAGGCGGCAAAATCTCCATTGTTTGTTTGAAGGTCTGCGTATGAGCCCGACTAAAAATACAACACATAGCTATTAGAAGCACAAAAAAAATGAGAAAAGCTTCCAACATATATGGTTTAGAAGACTCAAAATTCATGTTGCTAACTCACTGACAGATAATGAAAGATAAAAAAATTAGCAAATAATTTAATACTAGTCTGATTACAATATATCTTTCAAAATACATATTCTCCTATAATGAAGTGCATAATGAACCTAACCAGCCAACAATTATGTTTAGTCATCACTAGTTAAAAACAGTGTACGCGAAGGGAGCCCTTCTTTTAGCCTATAAAAATAATCAATGCTGCGTACAATAGTATGTCTATCGATCATTCTATCGTGAGAAACAAGTGATGGTAATGAAAATATGTATATCTTACTTCAGTAATACAGTTATCTTTTAGAACAATGATTTGGTCGACTTGTCGAAGCAGAGAAAGATTATTCGTAACCAGTATTCTTGTCTAAAATAAACAACAAACTTTTAACTATTTATCATTTTTATAATTGAAAAATCTACAACGTAGTTAATAACGACATTATTATCTCAATTTATTTTGTATTCGTGTTAAAATAACGCTAGTATTGGATGTATAAATAGGATATAAAAATCAAATGTAAATAAATACCTTTTCTTGAAGAAGACCTTGAGGACCAATAACTTTATTAAAAATGTGCTTCCCAACATGAGCGTCTACAGCTGACAAAGGATCATCCATTAGATAGATATCAGCATCATGGTACACAGCACGCGCCAGTGCAATTCTTTGTTTTTGACCACCACTCAAGTTAATTCCTTTTTCACCAATCTCTGTCAGATCACCTACTGGGAGAAGCTGGATGTCAGCCTCAAGTGCACATGCTTTCAATACTTGTTTATACCTCTCGTCTTTGTATTTCTTAACAAACAAAATATTTTCACGTAAACTCTTGTTTTGAATCCAAGGCTGTTGCGTTACATATCCAATCTTACCACACGTTTCTACTTTTCCACTAATTTTATGAATTTCACCAAGGATAGCAGATAACATTGTTGATTTTCCTTGCCCAACTTGTCCTACGACAGCAAAAAGGTTTCCTTTGGGAACTTTTAATTGGATTTCTTTTAGAGTAAAAGCGTCAGTGTCCCATGTAAAATGTCCGTTGGATACTTGGACAGCTGGTCCTGGAGTTTCTTCATTGAACCGATGGTAGCCATTTTTATCGAGTTCAGTAGCTAACAGATAATCCACAAGTCGTTGTGATGTTATGCTGTAGTTTATAATACTGTTGAAGAACATAGGGATGTTTGAAAATGGATATCTCATTATATTGAAAT
Organism: Dendronotus venustus; assembly: GCA_031834005.1. NCBI lineage: Eukaryota > Metazoa > Mollusca > Gastropoda > Nudibranchia > Dendronotidae > Dendronotus > Dendronotus venustus. The sequence goes on from JAUEKX010421725.1 coordinate 28,957, forward strand.
AAGCAATACTTACAAAAGCCTTTTCAGCTGTTAGCGTTTGCCCTGCTAGATATACATAGCAAGCAAAAGTCGCTACAGATACTATAAATGGTAAACAAGTAACAGAAAATTGCCAACTTGCCTCCAGCAACATACATTTTCTGTTAAGGTTCAATTCACATCTTCGAACTTGTTTTACTTTTTGCATGAAGCTTTTTTCCCATGCGTACATCTTAATGACCTTTATACCAGATACTATTTCACTCATTAGTTTTGCTCTTTGATCTTTATATTTCATTTGTTCCTTATTGTATTGTTTAGCTTTTTTACTGATGTAATAGTTGATTGGTGAAAAGATAACTATTAGTAAGAAACCAACCAGGGTTGACCAGCCTATCAACATATATAACGAAACAAGTGAAACAAATATGAGCAGTGGTACTGACCAACTGCATACGAAATAAACAACCAGGCCATAGCACCGTTGAGCATCGATTGAAATAAAATTGATTATTCTACCAGTGGTAAATTCTTTACGACTTTCATTGCTCAAACGAAACATCTAGATAAAAGAAAAATACGAGTTTTCATTTTAGAACTTTTAACTCGGAAGAGCATTATCGTTGATTATGATTGCCGATAAGAATGATCATGATTAAAGTTTCGCAAAGTTGTTCCATACATCTTCTCATTTGCCTGCATGGAATGAAAATTTAGCTTTGGCATGTTTTTTTATAAAAAAAACTTAGTTACCTTCTTGTACACAAAAGCAATGACAACAGATTTCACACACATTCCTATTGAATATACTCCAACAAAGTACTGCTCGCGTATTACCGTTTGAAATACAATCATTGCAAAAAATATAGCAATATATATGTAACCATTTATTCCCTCCTCCTCATTCTTCTCCTTCACTGATTTTATAAGTTTTCTGTTTAAAAAAGAAGAACAAACATTATGTAGTTGAATTTTTCTTTTTCTTCTCAGCTGCTGAAATTGTGGTGTAACCAGGTTTGAGTACATTTACAAGTTAATGAGATTAACATGATCAGGATTTAATTTAAACAGTATCACATGATTTTGAGGGTCATTTGAGATTAATTAGATATCTGATATCTAAAATAAAATTAATAGGAAGTAATAAAATTCGTGATTTAAAAATCCAATAATAACACAAAAGCTTCGCCAACGTTCAATCTGTTCATATTTTTGAGTGCTTAATGTATATTCCCTTAAAAAAATTAAACATACCCTAAAATATACGGTGT